>PVHP010022130.1:0-28748 GCA_004024765.1 Zapus hudsonius
GTGTTCTGATAGATCGATCCTCAGCTGATGGCAGTTTGGGTTTTACAACCTCGATGAAGCTGTGTTGTTGGGGGCGGGCTTATGGGGTTATAAGCCAGCTTCCCCTTGCCAGAGTTTGGCACACCTTCCTGCCGCTGTTTGCAGTGCTGTGGCAGAGGTGATGTCCAGCCCTCTGCTCATGCCATCGTTTTCCCTGCCATGATGGAGTCTCCCTTCGAGTCTGTAAGCCAAATAAACCCATTCCTCTACAAGCCACTTTTGTTTGGGTTCTTCTGCGCAGCAACTAGAAAGCAGACTGCAACAAACATATTGGAACGCTTGTAGTAGACACAAAGAAAAACTGTAATTGATTAAAGGCATGCTCGCGTCAGTAAAGATGGTAAGGAGGACTTGTTACTTTCCACAAGTGACGCCCCCTGCGGATCTGACTGTTGGGCTGGGTATATGGCTCCCTTCAATGTAGATAATGGTAGACAGTGGAGCCTTGGTCAGGGACGTGGGGAGTGGGTCAACGAATCCCTTAGGCCACACCCCCATGGGCACCAGCTTTCGAAGTGCCACGCCATTGCGCCAAGCTACCAGGTGTGACTTGACCTCAACTTTAGACTTTTGGGGGTCACGGGGAAGCTGAGCTCTGATAATCACCACCGGAGGAGTGGATGGCTTCCTTCCCGATGCCAAGCTGGGGAGCAGCCGAGAGACGGGGTGTGAGACCCGAACAGGCCTGGGATGCAGGACAGCCTTGGTCCGTGAGCTGCACCCACAGAGGCAGACGTCAGAGCTGTGCTCCCTGACAGTGCAGGGCTTGCTCTCTGGTGCATGATAGGTCTTCCACCTGGGTCCCTTAAAGAGACGAGCTTTCCTACAGAGGGGGAAAGCCCAGAGACATTGAGAAGAGACCCAGGAGACAGATGAGGAGACTCAAGGACATCCCTGCCTCATGAGGTACCCACTCAGTACTTTTCCCAGAAAGGTTCTCTTGCTCCTGTGATGGTGGAGACAGGAATTCGACCAGAATTTCCTCTGTGGAGAGAAGAGGGAAAAACTGAGAGTTGGGAGGAGAGGAGGAGAGGAGAGGGTGGTTAGGAATATCCAAGCAATATCCAGGGAAGGACAGGAGAATGAAGGTCAGAAACATCTGATTCCCTCGGGCTGAGGTAGAACACCCTCATCACCTTCAACACCCACCTTGAGTTGGAGAATTCACGCCTATACACAGTCTGGGCCGGGAACAGAAATGTGCAGGTGCACAGGACAGGAACGATGTCAAGGGGGAAAGAGAAGACATTTCTCTTTTGTTACATCTTAACTAACGCTTTCTGAGTCCAGGAAAGTCCACATAGGACAAATGATCAAGGGCCCTTTGTTCCTACTATGATGTCATAGATGGTGGCTCATAAGTCCCAAGGGGCCTCTGGTGGGGTCCTCTCTAGAACCTTCTTTCTCTGTGGTATACTTAAAGGACCTCTGCGAGAAACACAGAGAGACGGTTTGATAAATGGCACATTCACTGTTGTATGGCTGCTACAAGGAACCACTTGAAACTGGGTGGCTTTGAACCATGGAAATCTGTTTCTTTCATAGTTCCAAGGTCAAGGTGCCAGCAAGGTCTGAAAGAGATCCACCCCACCCCTCTCATAGTTGTCAACACTGCCTGATGTTCCTCGGCAAGAGATCTGCATCCCTCCAACCTCTGCCTCCTTCATATAGCCTGTGCACGTGACTCTATTGTGTGTGTGTGTGTGTGTGCATGTGTGTGCATGTGTGTGCATGTGTGTGCATGTGTGTGAACTTCCAGGGTACGTGCCACAACGTGCATGCAGAGGTCAGAGGACAACCCCGGGTGCCCGGTCCTCACCTTCCACCTTGCATGAGGGAGGGTCTCTTGCTTGCTGCTGAGTGGGTCACGCTAGCTGACCCGATAGCTTCCGAGGAGTCCCCTGTCTCCATGTCTTACGTGCACTATGGCATCCAGCTTTACATGGGTTCTGGACCCAGGTCCCCACAGCAAGTACTTGGTCCACTGGGCCATCTCCCCAAGCACCCTCACAGGGCTTTCTCGTAAGGACACTGACCATTGGGATCAGAGGTGCTCAGTGACCTCATTGCTGGGCAAAACACCTGACCAGAGGAAAGGCTTTCTGTTGACTTACAGTCTCTCCGAGTGCCATGGCAGAGCAGGTAGTCAGGGCGTCACCTCCTGTCACAGCATCAGGAGGAAGCAGCAAGAGACAGGGCTAGAACACCCAGCGGGCTGAACTAATAAACCCAAGGTCCGCCCCTAGTAACACACCTCCTCCTCCAGCCTCCCAAAGGTTCCACAACTTTCCAGCAAGGGACCAAGTATTCAAAACACAGGAGGCTATATGCGGGGACATTTTATATTCAAAGCATGGCAAGGGTTCACAGAAATCAATATGACCTCATTCTTTTTTTAAATTTTATTTATTCATTTTTCAAGCAGAGAGAGAGAGAGAGAGAGAGAGAGAGAGAGAGAGAAAACACCAGGGCCACCACCTTGTGGGTCTGGCTTATGTGGGTCCTGAGGAATTGAACTGGGGGCCTTAGGCACTAGAGGCAAGTGCCTTAGCCACTGAGGCATCTCTCCAGCCCGACCTCATTCTTTATTATTATTATTATTATTATTATTATTATTATTATTAAGTAAACATTTTGTATGGACATATCATGTGTTGGTACCTTCATTTCCCTCCTCCCTGCCCCCTTCCACTGAGGGCCCTCCTCGGTGGGATTGCTGGAATGCTCCATGGAGTTGAGGGCTATGTGTTGTTTGAGCAGCAGTCAGTCATTGATGGGGGGGTGTCATTGCCTCTGGATATTCCCCCATCATGGCTCTTACAGTCTTTCCATCCCCTCTTCCACAAAGTTCCCTGAGCCTTGGTGGGTGAGTTTAAGTCTACTGCAGTGTTGAGCTCTTAGCAGCTTCTGGATTTCTGCTTTGGAGTGTTTCGAGTATCCTCAGTGTCTGTCTCCATCACCCTGGCGCAGGTTGTCAGGCTCGCTGTGGGAGCAGCTCTCTTGCTGTCTCTCACTTCCTCTGTGGTCTCATCTGGGCCCTGGCTGATGTGTGAGGGGTGGTTCATTTCCTGCCAGGGAGTCAGCTGTCATTCTGGTCTTGTTGGTAGAACTAGGTTGTCCTCCGTTCTCTCTGTCTTCCGTTTTAACACTGATGTGGTTTTGAGTCTGCCATCTTGATGGGAAGTCCCAACCTCATTCTTAATTAACTAATTACATATGCCAAGACTCTCTAAGGAAGACCTCATTCTGAGACTTTGAGTGACATGAATTTGGAGGAATACCGTGCAAAGGTATGGATGGGCCCATGGGTGAGTCCAGGGACAGTGCAGTGTGCAGTGCTGTAACCATGCCCGACCTCCAGGCTACCAAGGACCAGACACAGAAAATGGAAGGAGAGCCAGGTCAGGGCTGCTGGAGCCCGGATCAACCAAGTGGGGCAGAAACCCAGATGTGGACCTGTTGAGTAGCTATCTGTTCTGAATAGAAGCATTTCATCCTGAAGGAATAATCTTTAAACCTCCGAGAAACTGATAAGGCTCAAGAAATGTATAAGCCAGACATGGTAGTTCACTCCTTTAATCCCAGCACTTGGGAGGCAGAGGTAGGAGGATCACCATGAGTTTAAGGCCACCCTGAGACTACATAGTGAATTCCAGGTCAGCCTGGGCTCCAGTGAGACCCTGCCTCAAAAAAACCAAAAGAAGAAGGAGGAGGAGGAGGAAGAAAAGAAGACAACTCAAGACTCAGGAATCTCTTGAAACTTACAAGCTCCAGAAGGTTCCTCCCCCAGGTTACTTAAGCAGCAACAATTGCTGAGGAGCGAGAGAGCCTCCTACCAGCCAATCCTGCAAACCATGCAGAAAGCTCACATGACTGTCTCCCAGATGCTGGGAGTCACCCTTGATCCTTTAAATGACCCCAATAAGCTCATGGTGGGTGACAGTCTGTCGTTAGTGCCCTGTCTGGGGTGAATACACATCTGTTCAAATCTCCCTGTTCACATCTGTTCAACATGGACTTATGGGTCTCCATGATGCATTATGGCCTCACAACTCTTGTTATGTCTCAGCTCTGAGTAATAGTCTATCATCTTAGATGTGTTTATTTATCCGTTCACCTACTGGGGGATAGCTTGGTTGATTCCAAGTTTTGGCAGTTCTGAGTAAAGCTGCTGTCAATATCCCTGTGCAGATTTTTATGTGGACAGAAGTGATTTTAACTCATCTGGATACATATTAAGGAACGTGATGGTTGGATCTTATGGTAAAAACACACTCATGGTTATAAGAAACTGTCAAACCCCTCCAGAGTGGCTGAACCATTGAATTCCTACCAGCAAGAGATGAGAGTTCCTACTGTCTTACATTTCTTTTTTCTTTCTTTTTATTTATTTATTTATTATCTTTTTTGTTTGTTTTTTTCAAGGTAGGGTCTCGCTCTAGCCCAGGCTGACCTGGAATTCACTCTGTAGTCTCAGGGTGGCCTCGAACTCATGGTGATCCTCCTATCTCTGCCTCCCGAGTGCTGGGATTAAAGGCATTCACCACCATGCCTGGCTTGCTTATTTATTTACTTATTTATTTTGACTCAGGCTGTAGCCCAGGCTGGCCTCAAACTTACTACTCCATAGCTGAGGCTGGTCTTGAACTCCTGATCTTCATGCTAAGTCACAGCCATGTGCCAATCATGCCCGGCCTCCCGAAACCCTTTACTGAATGCCAGTTATCCCCTTAAAGCTGGGCACATCAATATCACCAGTGACCTCCGTTAGGGTCAAGTCCAAGGACCAGTTCCAAGTTCTTCCTGGAGCATTCACTGTGAGTTTTTCTTACAATACTTGATTCCCATTGGCTCCAGGCATTTTGTTCACCTGGCTCCCCACCCCTGCCTGGGTCCTCCCTGTTCCTGAGGTTCACCCTGTCTCTCCAGGCTGTGTGTCCTGTCATCCACATGACAGTTTAATGAGCCCCAGTGGCTAAAGACAAGAGCTTTATTTATGATGATTTATGTATTAATTCCTTCACACATCTGGAGGCCAGAAGTCAAAAGTCAAGTGGCCCCGCCTCACAGCAGGCTGGAGGGAGGTTTCCTCCAAGCTCTCCCTGCCGACAGTCCTGGCTGCCTTCTTGGTGGCAGTGTAACCCCACCTCTTGCCACCAGCTTTATGTGGCTCTCTCTCTCTCTCTCTCTCTCTCTCTCTCTCTCTCTCTGTGTCTGTGTCTACATTTCTTTCTTCTTCCCTTTTGTGTGTGTGTGTGCATGCACGTGTGTGGATGTGTTCATATGTGTGTTTGCACATGTATGTATGTATGTGGGTACATGTGTGTGCATGCAGAGGCAATCAGTGTCAGGAGTCTTCCTCAGTGACCCTCCTCCACCTCATGGTTTACATTATATCTATATAATTTATAAGTGTACTTTTTTATTCATAAGAGAAAGAAAAAAATGAGTGCACCAGGGGCTCTTGCTACTGCAAACGAATTCCAGACACACACAGTAAAAGACCCACGTAAAGCATCTGGCTTTACGTGGGGACTGGGAAATCAAATCCAGGTCTTCAGGCTTTGCAAGCAAGTTTGTTTAACTACTCAGCTATTTATTTTATAAGACAAGGGCTCACTGAATCAAGAGCTCACCTATTGGGTGAGCCTCATGGATTACTTGACTCATTGCTGTGACCAAATAAATACCTCACAAGAAGCATCTTAAGGAAAGGTTTATTTCAGCTTAGTTTCCGGTGATGGTCCATCACGGTGGGGAAGATGCAACAGCAGGAGCTTACGGGAGCTGGTCACACTCAGCCCGGAGCAAGGAGGCTGGTGCTCAGCAGTTCTTTACGTTTGTTTTTTAATTGTTTATTTAATTGTAAGCAGATAAAGATAGAGAGAAGAGAGACAGACACACACGCACAGAGAATGGGCATGACAAGGCCTACAGCCACTGCAAACGATCTCCAGATGCATGTGCCATTTTATGCATCTGGCTTTACATGGGCGCTGGGAAATTGAATTTGGGTTGTTAGACTTTTCAGGCAAGCGCCCTAACTGCTAAACCATCTTTCCAGTCTTTTTGTTTGTTTGTTTCTGTGTTTCAAGGAAGTGTCTGGCTCTAGCCCAGGCTGACCTGGAATCCACTCTGTAGTCTCAGGCTGGCCTTGAACTTGTGGGTTAAATAGAAATTGAGGAGGAGGGAGGGAAAGAAATGGGCAACAAGGATTGACCGAAATCAGCAACCTGTGAATACCTGCTTTGCATGTGGACGTGAGCGTGGGCACATCAGATGGTAGGGGTAGAGGAACTGCCACCTTCTAGGCACAGCTGGGGTGCAAATCTGGGTCTATGTGGCATGCTTTTTGGAGGGTTGGGAGTCTCAGAGTTGAGGGTGGAGATAGGAAAATGCCTACCGGGTTAGCCACCGGGGTTTCTGACCTCATTCTTCAACACCCTCTTAACCCTTTGTCCTCCGTGCCCTCCTTAAGCAATACCAACAGAACTCACAGCCATCCTCCTGCCTCTGCCTCCTGAGTGGTGGGATTAAAGGAGTGCACCACCACAACTGGCTCTCTTTTGTATATAGTCTAGGACCCTGGACCTTGAATTGGTGCTGTGCACAGTTAAGGTAGATCTTTTTTTAAAAAAACTATTTTATTTATTCATTTTCAAGCAGAGAAACAAAGAGAGAGAAAACACCGGGGCCACCACCTTGTGGGTCTGGCATATGTGGGTCTTGGGGAATTGAGCCCAGGGCCTTAGGCACTGGAGGCAAGTGCCTTAACTGCTGAGCCATCTCTCCATCCCTAAGGTAGATCTTCCCACTGCAATTAACCCTCACAGATGGGCCCAGAGGCTAAACTAATCCACCTCACAAGTGAGTCTAGGTTCTGCCAAATGGATAATCAATATAAACCTTCCCAACTAGCTAGCCAGCAATGCCTAGGGATCCTCCTGTCTCCACCTCTCCGGTGCTGGGATTACAGGCATGCAATTTCCAAGCCTGGCTTTCACTTCTTTTTCTCTTTTAAAAAATATTTTGGGGGGACTGAAGAGATGGCTTAGCAGTTACGGCATTTGCCTGCAATGCAGAAGGACCAGAGTTCGATTCCCTGGTGCCTGGTGCCCATATAAAGCCAGATGCACAAGAGTTCATTTGCAGTGGCTGGAGGCCCTGGTGTGCCTCTCTCTCTCTCTCTCTCTCTCTCTCTCTCTCTCTCTCTCTCTCTCTCTCTCTCTCTCAAATAAATAAAATATTAAAAATATTTTGGGGGCTGGAGAGATGGCCGAGCAGTTAATACACTTGCCTGCAAAACCTAACAACACAGGTTCCATTCCCTATGGCCCACATAAAGTCAGATGAACAAAGTGACACATGCATCTTGAGTTTGTTTGCAGAGGCTGGACACCCTGGCACATCCATTTTTTCCTCTCTATCTCCTTACAAATTAATTAATTAAAAAATATTTTTATGGTGGTTGCCATCTGGTCTGCAGATCAGTTACCAACATGCAGCTCTTTGTCTGTACCCAGGAGCTGCATAACCTCAATGTGACCATCCAGAAGATGGTCACCCACATGAAGGCTTATATGGCCTCACTAGAAGGCATTGCCCTGGAAGTTCAGGTCTTGCTCCTGGCAGGCACACCTCTAGAGGATGAGGCCATCCTAACCCAGTGTGGGGTGGAGAACCTGACCGCTCTGGAAATAGCTAGGCACAGGCTTGGGGGTAAAGTTCATGGTTTCCTGGCCCTGTTGGAAAAGTTAGAGGTCAAACTCCCAAGGTGGCCAAATAGGAGAAAAAGAAGCAGACAGGCTGAGCCAAGTGGCAGGTGTAGTGTAATGGGCGCTTTGTCATGTTGTGCCCACCTTTGGCAAGAAAAAGGGCCTCAATGCTAACTCTTAAGTCCTACATAACCTTGGCTTTCTCTAATAAAGTCATATATGTCAGCGAGAGTATGGGTATGCCAGAGCCTCGGCCGCTGTGAACAAACCCTTCTGCGCATCTGGCTTTACGTGAGTACTGAGAAATCAAAGGCAAGCCAGCAGGCTTTGCAAACAAACACCTTTAACCACTGAGCCATCTCTCGACTCCCCATATTTTTTTCTGATAAAGACACCAGTCACACGAGCTGGAGAGATTGCTCAGTGGTTAAGGCACTTGCCTCCAGTGCTTAAGGCCCCTGGTTCAATTCCCCAGGACCCACATAAGCCAGACCCACAAGGTGGTGGCCCTGGTGCTCTCTCTCTCTCTCTCTCTCTCTCTCTCTCTCTCTCTCTCTCTCTCTCTCTCTCTCTCTCTCTGCTTGAAAAATGAATAAATAAAATATTTTTAAAAAGACACCAGTCACAAGAATAGGGCTTTATTTATTTATTGTTGGTTTTTGGAAATAGGGTTTCACTCTAGCCCAAACTGACCTGGAATTTGCTATGGTCTCAGGTTGACCTCAAACTCACAGAGCTCCTCCTACCTCTACCTCCTGGGTGCTGGGAAAGCAGGAGCCACCATGCCTGGCTTCATGCTGGTTTGTTTTGTTATGGCTGCTACATGGGTTCTCATGCTTACAAGGCAACCACTTCACTGACTGCTAACTCTCCATCACACTTTTTCTTTTTTTTTTATTGTCCATAATGAGTTACATTATTTAATGGGAAAACAATGAGTTGTTATCCAGTTCCCCAATGCCCCTCTTCCCCATCCCCATCCTCCTCCATGGGCCTTATGGATCACTCCTTGGGGCAGGGGACCATGGATAGCCTAGTACTCAGCCTGGTTCTCCTGGCCCAAGTGTGTTGTTACTGAGGGGTGCCATGCCTCTGGATATTCTCCCCCACCACGGCTCTCACAATCTTTCCGCCCCCTCTTCCGCTCAGTTCCCTGAGTCGTGGTGGGTGAGTATTAAGGCTGCTTTAATGTTGAGACACTTTTTCAACCCATGAAGAAAGAATGGTAAAACCTCACCTACCTCATGTTTCCAAGAAGGAGAGAGCAGGAGCCATGGAAGAAAAGAGATGTTCTTTCCAGGGACTAATGAAGACATCTCCTCCATTGCCAAGACAAGGGGTTGCCCAGCTGAGTCCTAGCACTGTTAGGGATGGTGGATAAATTCTGCTTCTCACTCTGAACCGCAGTGATCCTAAATACAGTTCAGTCTTTGGGACCAAGAGAAATCCCACCAGACCTGATGGAATGGATGCACATCTCCTGTAAGCTTTGGACATGGAGCTGAAGTCAATCATATTCATGGATCAACCATTGAAGCAAGGCTTACAGGAAGGCAATGTGGATGTGTGACTTCCCCTTTACTTGCTGCATGCCTTCTGGGCTCAGCCTGGGCCAGTTGTATGGCGTGGTTGTCTGTCATCAGGAAGACTGCAATTATGTGAAGTCTGATGGCAGGTCTAATAACTGCCGTCATTTCTAAGTAGCGATGGATGTGATGATGTTTTGAGGTATCTTCAACAACTGTAATGTGATATGAAAATACGCGTCATTTCTACTGGTGACAAAGTCACGGGTACTGTTAATACCTCTGTGGTTTATTGTCAACTTTTTTAAAAACTATGAATATTTGTGTGGTACCCTGCTAATGAGGCATGGAGGAAGTAGGGTTCTGCTGAGTCTGGCAGGCTTCTGGGACCATCTCCTTCTGATAAGGAAGTTGAGGCAAAGTCCGAGGGCCCCTGTAAATCTTAGCAATCCTGAAAACTCCAGCCCCCAGGCAGGCCACAGCTGTCCGATAAGATAAGCAGTTCAAAGCCTAACTTAATCCAACTGCAAATAACAAACCTAAACAATAAGGTTACATTTCCTCTGCTGACATCACCATTCTCTCACAGATCTTGCTCCTATGCTTCTACCTCTGACTTTTCTCTATATAAGCAACTGCTATCTATACAATAAAATGAGAACTGCCCACTGCCGCGTTCTCCCGAGAGTCTCATCTCTCGTTCGGCTCACAGCTATTCCAAGCCGCTGCTCACCCAGCTCCCGTGGGTGAACAGGGAGTTGATGCGTGCTGCGATTCCCTAAGTAACCCACGGACCCAGAATTTGGGTTGGATAGATGCCTCAACATTTAAGGCGCTTGCCCATAAAGCCTAATGACCAGAGCTTGAATCCCATGGTTCATTCATCTGGAGACCCGGGCGCACCTATCTCTCTCCTCTCTCTCAGCCGGGCATGGCTTGAGGCAGAGGTAGGAAGATTGCTGTGAGTTCAAGGACACTGTGAGACTACATAGTGAATTCCAGGTCAGCCTGGGCTAGAATGAGACCCTACCTCAAAAAAACAAAACAAGAAAAATAAATAAATAATAAAAAAAAGAGAAAGAGAACAAACCACACCTGCTTTTTTCGTAACCTCTTCCACTGTAGGTACATTCTCAGGGGGAAAGTCTGTGATCTCAGGTTTCGGTTTGACAAAATGCTTGCTTTTAAATATTTATTTATTTATTTATTTATTTGCAAGCAGAGAGAGAGAGAGAGAGAGAGAGAGAATGGGTACACCTGGGCCATCAGCCACTGCAAAGAAACCCCAGATGCATACTCCACTTTATGCATCTGGCTTTACATGGGCACTGGGGAATCGAGCCTGGGTTGTTAGGCTTTGTAGGCAAGTACCTTAACCACTGAGCAATCTCTCCAATCCGAAATGCTTTTTTATCCATCCATTTGTCCGGCACAGCTGTCCAGCCTGTTAGACCTGTTTGCTCAATGCCTACTTGAACACATGCCACTTGGGTTAATTTTTGTGATGGTATCACCCTACTTCTGATATTAATTTCTGTGTCTTAGGCAGCTAACAAACAGACCCCAAAATATCACTGTCTCAGAAGAGTTAGGCGCTTGGTTTCAGTTCACAAAACCTTTATGATGTGTTGTTTTCCACGTGGTCATTCAGAAATGTGGGTTCCTTTCACCTCATAGCTCTGCAAATCTCTAATTTCATTTTCTCTGTCTCTATCCAGAAGGGTGGTGGACAGGGTGGGGAGGTTGGAAAAGATGGAGAGAAAGATGAAAGGTAGGTTCTGAATCAGCCAGATCTGGAATTTTCTAACAGGGCTAGGCATATAGGTCAGCTGGTAGATTGATTGCATAACATTCATGAAACTTGATATGATGATTAGGTTTTGTTGTCAACTTGATCTGTTTAATTATCTTGGGCGGGTCTCTGAGGATGTTTCCAGGAAGGCAGCCTCTCAGTAGGGGGCAGGATGTAAAGAAGCTCAAAGAAGCTGGAAGTAAACATCTTTTCCTGTGTGGGCAGCGCAGGAAGGAAATTCCAGAGACTCAGGAAGCCATTAAGTCTGGGGAAGGGTTGTAAGACCCCTCCCTAAGGCTATATGAAGGAGAAGAAATTCTCTTTGGCCTTCCTGCCTGTTTGCTAGTGTGAGTGGTGTTGGTGATGAGTTTCTCTCTCTGCTTAGACCTGTGAAAGAGGGCCAGCCTCTTTCACTGTTATAGAACTTCCCCTCAATCTGTAGTTTCAAACCCCAAATTGTGTCTGGTTTGAAGATTCATCCCAGTGGCGTGTGGCTGACTACGACACTTGTATTCCACATACCAGGCATGGTGATGCATGCTTGTAATCTCTGACCTTGAGGGGAGGTGCAAGCAGGAGGATCAAAAATTCAAGGTCAGCCCTGTGTGGTGGTATATGTCTTTAATCCCAGCGCTCGGGAGGCTGAGGTAGGAGGATCGCTGTGAGTCCGAGGCCAGCCTGAGACTACTGAGTGAATTCTGGGTCAGCTGGGGCTAGAGAGTGAGACCCTACCTCGAAAAACCAAAAAAAGAAAAAAAGAACCTTCTGTCCATATAACAGCAGAAGCTTGGCATGCTCTCTAAGAAATGAAAGAAAGAGGCCCGGATAAGTTATATGACAGTGTGACAGGCTGTAAGAAGGTATGTTTTGTAGAAAGTTGTTGAAAGATGAGAATTTAGTTAGATTATAAAAGAAAACTAATTAATTTTTTAAATAAGAAAAGTACTAAATCTAGCAAAAAATGATTTTATAAAGATTTAATCATGGGACACTATGTGACTCACAGTCAGCAATCTTTATATATTAAATTGAAAACTGTAATGATGTGCTTAACCAAAAGTTTAGATATAATTAAGAGGAGAGAGACGAGAGAGAGAAAGAGAAAGAGAAAGAGAGAGAGACAGAAGCTAAACTCATAATAAAATATATATTCGTTAGGGTAGACAGAGTTCTGAGTATTAACAATTCCATAACAGAAGAGAAACGTATGTGTTCCTAACATTAGTCCCCACATGGGTCCTCAAAGACTGTACCATGTGGTGGCCATTCAGTAATTCCATCAGAGACTCTACCAACTAGAGAAGCATGGAGCCTACATGAGCTTTTGACTGGTTTTACCACTAGGGTTACACACCAGTGATCATCGTTTTCCTTTCAATTTCACTGGCCAGAAACTGTCATAAGCCTCCACCCAACCAGAGCCAAGCTGGGTTGTAAGGACCTCCATGTTCTCTGAGGCGGCTGCTGGAGGTAATGGTCCCCAGGGGATTTTACGAAACATTTTGTTGACAATTTTCCTTATGTGTCCATAATGTATTTTAATCCTAGTCCTCTCCGATTACTTTTTGTCCCCCTTCCCTATCTCCCTATGTTCCTCCCACTGAACCCTTCTGTCCAAATAGTCCCGCTTTGATTTTGATCTTTCTTTCTTTCTTTCTTTCTTTCTTTCTTTCTTTCTTTCTTTCTTTCTTTCTTTCTTTCTTTCTTCCTTCCTTCCTTCCTTTCTTTCTCTTTCTTTCTTTCTTCTTTTTCTCTTTCTTTCTTCTTTTCTCTTTCTTTCTTTTTCTCTTTCTTCTTTTTCTCTTTTTTTCTTTTTCTTTTTCTTTCTTTCTCTTTCTCTCTTTCTTTCCTTTCTTTTCATATTTATTATCAATAATTAGATAACATTGCACAAGCAAGTCTTATTTCCCTCTTCCCTGTCCCCAACCCACTGGGGGCTCTCCTTGGTGGGCTTGCTGGACCAGTCCATGGGATAGTTGTTTATGGATTGTATGAGTTTTTTTTCCTTTGTGTGCTGAGGGGGTTGATGGCTCTGGATATTCTCTCTCTCTCTCTCTCTCTCTCTCTCTCTCTCTCTCTCTCTTCTTTCCTTCTTTCTTTCTTTCCCTTCTCCATCATCTATGACAATATGTTGATGGGCCAATATTGTGCGGGTCTTGTGAAGGTAATGACAGACACTGTGAGGTCATGAATACAAAGGCCACTTTGTGTCTGGAAGACAGTGTTCCAGAGTCCTCCCCTCCTCGGTCCTTTGGCTCTTACATTCTTTCCACCACCACTTCCTCAATGTTCCCTGAGCTTTGGAGGGTGTCCTGGAGATGTCTCATTTAGTGCTGAGCACTCAACACTCACTTCTCAGCACTTTGATGAGTTTCAGTCTACCCACTAGTCCCCATCTATACAAAGAAGCTTCTCTGACCAAAATGAGAGCAGCACCAATCTATGGGCATAAACAGAAATATTTAAAGGGCAACTTGATGAAAAGAGCATATCCATTTAGCTTAAAAGTAGTAGCTTCTCCCTTAGGGCCTATGACCTTCCCAGCCATAGGCTTTTGATTAGGTTTTCAGTACCAGCCAGGAATTCCCTCCCATAGAGTGAGCCTCAAATCCTGGCTAGGGGATCTTTTACAGACCAGGTGAAATTCATAAATAAAGAGACTATTATATGCATGTCATTACTAGCAAATTGGTTGGTTAGTTAATTCATTAGTTACTTGCACTGATTGATTATTGGTTTGGGCGTGTGTATGTGTGGGTGCTAAGTGTGTGGAGGTGAGGGCATGTGTGTATGTACCTGAGTTTGGAAGCCAGAGTTTGATGTTGGGTGTCTTCCTTGGCCTCTTGTTTCACCTTATTTTTTTAATTTTTAAAATTAATTAATTATTAATTGCAAGCAGCAAGAGATAGAAGAGAGACAGACAGAGAGAATGGGTATGTCAGGGTCTCTAGCCGCTGCAAACTGGCTCCAGCTGCATATGCCACTTTGTGCATCTGGCTTTACGTGGGTGCTGGGGAATTGAATCAGGCTTTGCAGGCAAGCACCTTAACTACTAAGCTATCTCTCTAGCCCTCCACCTAGTGTTTCGAGACAGTGTCTCTCAATGAATCTAGAACTCACCCATTTAGCTAGACTAGCTAGCCGCAAACCTTGGGGTCCTCCCATCTCAGCACTGGGATTAAAGGCTGCTGGGAATACAAACTCATGTCTTCCTTCTTCTGTGGCAAGTACTTTGCCCACTGAGCTATCACTCCAGAACATTTGTTTGTTTGAGGCAAGGTGTCACTATGGGGCCCTGTCGTGGTTTGATCCAGGTGTCCCCCACAAACAAATGAATGTGTTCTGATTGATCGATCCTCAGCTGATGACAGTTCTGCAATTAGAACCTCACTAGAGCTGTGTTGTTGGAGGTGGGCTTTGTATTTGGCACACCATCCTGCCGCTGTTTGCAGTGCTGCGGCAGAGGTGATGTCCACCCCTCTGCTCGTGCCATCATTTTCCCTTCCAGGATGGAGTCTCCCCTTGAGTCCGTAAGTCTAATAAACCCATTCCTCCACAAGCCACTTTTGCTTGGGTTCTTTCTACTAGAACAGGTCCAGTGACTGGGGTTACAGGTAGGAACCGGCCACCACACTGGACCTCTCTCAATGCTCCTGATTCGGGACACTGACTTGGTCTGCAGGATCCAGGTGTGTTCTAGGCCCCTTCCCCCCACTTTGCTCTGGCTCTCATTTCTGTTCACCTTACACCTCTCAATTCAAAGGGGAACACAACAGGCTCTCCTCACTGGAAGCGTTGAGAAAAATACCATTGGTTCAAAACTTTTCCACTTTCTTTTTGAAAACTTTGGTTGAGATTGGATCCCAACCTGTGAGAACAGTCTTGTTCCCTATTTGCGTCTGAATGTCAACTCTTATTACCACCTTTCGGGAACGCCTCCTCAACCTAGATCTGTCATTGTCATGCTTCTCCATCCCTTCAACACAGTGGCCAGAGCTGTGATGTGCCCTTGACCATGGCATTCCTTTGTTTTGGGGTTTTTTTGTTTTTGTTTTATGGGTTTTTTTTAATATATTATTCATTTTCAAGACAGACAAAGAGAGAGAGAGAGAGAGAGAGAGAGAGAGAGAGAGAGCACCAGGACCACCACCTTGTGGGTCTGGCTTATGTGGGTCCTGGGGAATTGAACCTGGGGCTTTAGGCACTGGAGGCAAGTGCTTTAATCACTGAGCCTGGGGATTTTTTTGTTTTAATATTTATTTAGTTATTTCTTTGCAAGCAGAGAGAGATAGAGAGAAAAGAGACAGAGAATAGGTGTACCAGGGCTCTGAAAATGAACTCCAGGTGCATGGGTCACTTTGTGCATCTGGCTTTAACTGGGTACTGGGAAATCAAACCAGGTTCATCCGTCAGGCTTTGCAGGCAAGTGTCTTAACTGGTGAGCCATCTCTCCAGCCCCTCAATTTATTTATTTATTTGTTTGTTTGTTTATTATTTTTTGGTTTTTCGAGGTAGGGTCTCACTCTAGCCCAGGCTGACCTGGAATTCACTGTGTAGTCTCAGGGTGGCCTTGAACTCATGGTGATCCTTCTACCTCTGCCTCCCAAGTGCTGGGATTAAAGGCGTGAACCACTAGACCTGGCCCTCAATTTATTTTTAAGAGCACAGATTCTAGAGCTTTAGCCAGACTTTGACCTTGTTTCTAAGCCTCTCTGGGACTCAGCTCCTCACCACTTAAAGGAAAAAGGGAGAAGGCCTGGTAGTGCATGCCTGTAACCCCAGCACTTGGGAGGCAGACATAGGACACTCACAGGAAGCAAGCTTGAGGTAGTCCCATGTACACAGAGAGTTCCAGGACAGTGAGGCCCTGTCTCAAAACAAAAATTGGAGACTGCCTCAAAGAGTTATTGTAAGAATGGCTTGGTATAAATATTAAACATATGCATATGGTGTAATTCATATAAAGTATTCTATAACAACTCTAATAAGCTCATATTATTATCATTAGTCTTGTTAAATAAAATTACAGGAGTCCATTGTTTTGGGCTAAACTCCTGAACTAGGCCCTAACAGTACAGATAAAAAAATATCAAAATGAAAGCAGAGCGTAGTGGCGCACGCCTTTAATCCCAGCACTCGGGAGGCAGAGGTAGGAGGATCACCATGAGTTCAAGGCCACCCTGAGACTACACAGTGAATTCCAGGTCAGCCTGGGCAGGAGTGAGACCCTACCTCGAAAAACCTACATATATATATGTATATATATATATATATATATATACATAAAATTTTTTTATTTGTGTGAGAAAGACTTTGGGCATGCATCTGGCATTATGAGTACTGGAGAATTGAACCCCAGGCCAGCGGGCTTTGTAAACAAGTGCCTGTAATACTGAGCCATCTCTGCAACCCATATTTTCTGATTTATGGAGTAAAGTATTGCCCATTTTAGAATCACAAAAGAGAGTCAATTGTGATCTGTAAATCTGTTGTAATTTGGTTTTCAACAGTCTATACCTATCCCCCCGCCCCCGCACCCCTTTTTCTTCTTTCATGGCATAGATCAAACCCAAGGCGCTTTACCACTGAACTCCACCCCCAGCCCTCATCACTTTCTTCCTGGGGCCCAGGGCTCTGTCCAGCATAGTGGGCACTGTTCTTTCTCCAGGGAAAGAAGGGAATTCAGAAGAAACTTCCATATGCAGCTTGTGTGGTGAGCTCCAGAGTGCTGCCAGGCTCCTTGAACTGTATCTTCCTTGACTTTCTCAGTATCCCGTCATGGTATCATGTCGGCCCTTTGCTTAACATGAAGGTGTGTCTTCAGATGAGCCCATGGGTGGGAAAAGCAGAGCTTGGATTCAGCTGGGTTAGCCCCGGTTCCTGGCTCTGAGACCTCCACAGGTGTTAGAAAGCCAAAGGCATATGTGTATCCTGGAGGCCTGGAAGCGTTTGGGGGTGTTTCTGAGAAACCACACTGCTCCCTTCTTGAAGAGACTTAGGGGGCCCTGCTCTGACCCTACTGAAGTATCTTAACTGTAGAGCTGGGGGACACCAGGAAGGGGTTTGGAGAGGAAAGAGACTCTGCACCACCACCCCCAAACTCAGGACAGGTTGGAAGGCATCCTGCAGGCAGGTATGGGGTGGCCTCATCCAGATGTTCCCCATAAACTCATGTGTTCTGAATGCTTGATCTCCAGCTGATGGCAATTTGGGAATTGGACCCTTGTCCGAGGTATGTTGTTGGGGGCGGGCTTATGGGTGTTATAGCCAGCTTCCCCTCGGCAGTGTTTGGCACACTCTCCTGCTGCTATTGTCCACCTGATGTTGGCCAGGAGGTGATGTCCAGCCTCAGCTCATGCTTCATTTGACCCTGTCATCATGGGGCTTCCCCTCAAGGCTATAAGTCAAAATAAACCCTGTCCTCCATAAGCTGCTTTTGGTAGGGATCTTTCTGCAGCAACGACAAGTTACCTGCAACAGGGTAGAAGTCCAGGTCAGAGCCACAAAGCATGAGTGACAAGGGGTGCTGGGTGGGTGGGGGTGGGGTTATCAAGGACCCCAGGCAGCAGAGAGGATGCGCATCAGGAAAGACCGAGGGGCAGGGAGCATTCCAGACGAAGATTGTTTCTTCTACACATCTGAACCGATGGCAGGTTTAAAATGAGCTCAATGTCACAGCTTGTGTCCTAAGCCTCACAGTTCTCCATTCTAACCTCAGTGTTGGGCTTCAGAGGTCCCTAATCACCACACTTCCCAGGCCTGATGTCTTCCTACATTCACTGGGGTACAGTGTCTCATTTTGCTGGAATATTATCCATTGATCAGACAGGATTAACACCCTCTTCCCCATTCAGAAGGCTGCACCTTCCTCTCCTTTGGAATTAGAGGCAGCTTAGATTATTAATTTTTTAAATACTTTATTCATTTTCAAGCAGAGAGATGAGAGAGAGAGAGAGAGAGAGAGAGAGAGAGAGAGAGAGAGAATGCACCAAGGCCACCACCTTTTGGGTCTGGCTGATGTGGGTCCTGGGGAATTGAACCCAGGGCCTTAGGCACTGGAGGTAAGTGCCTTAACCGCTGAGCCATCTCTCCAGTCCTTAGATTATTAACCTACAGAAATATTCTCTCACCCCAGGACACTTCTCACCAGTGCTTTTCCTGGCATTCATTCTTTTTTTTCTCTCTCTCTCTCTCAAGTAAAATATTTTTATTTATTTACTGAGAGAAAGCAAGAATATGGATGTGTCAGGCCTTACAAATGAACTCCAAACACTTGCACCATTTTGTGCATCTGGCTTTACATGGGTACTGGAGAATCAAACCTGGCTCCTTGGGCTTTGCAGACAAGCGCCTTAACCATTGAGCCATCTCTCCAGACCCTGGTCTTCACTTCTTGACAGACAGGAAGCAGAGAAAGAACCAAATACCAGAAGGGGAAGTGGCCCCATAGAGTCAGGTGTTTTATTAAAATTGAGTCTGCAGCTTCAACCCCTAGTAGGCAGACATGCCTGCTGGGAGAAGAGGGGGGCTGTCACTGGGGGTGGGTCTAATTCCAGCGCAAAGGTACAGAGAGGAATTTGAGCTCTGGCCTCACTTGCTGGTGGTGCTGTCTGCTGGCATTTGTGATAACTTGCTACAGTTGTTTCTCTCTGCTTGGATCAATGAATGGGAGCCGGCTTCTTCCACCATGAATGGAACATCCCTGGGATCTATAAGCTTGAAATCAATCCCTTCCTCCCATAAACTATCTGGTTGAATGCTTATCCCAGCAATCTGAAGCTGTCTGCTACAAGCACCCAAGGACACACCTCCTAGCCCAGTGACCTGCCAGTTTTCACTAGGCCTCACTTCCTGCCTTTTGCAACCTCCCAATACTGCCATCATATTAGAACCTGTTATAATATTAATAATCAATTGAAGGAGGGCTGCAGAGATGGCTCAGAGGTTAAGGCACTTGCCTTTAATCCCAGCACTCAGGAGGCAGAGGTAGGAGGATCACCATGAGTTCGAGGCCACCCTGAGACTACAGAGTGAATTCCAGGTCAGCCTGGGCTAAAAGTGAGATCCTACCTCAAAAAAAAAAAAAAAAAGTGATTAGAACTGACTGGCAGAAATTTGGGCTTAAATTTCCTGGTAGTCAGCTAGCAGGAGTCTTTTTTAAAAAATATTTTATTCATTTTCAAGCAGAGATACAGAGAGAGAGAGAGAGAGAGAGAGAGAGAGAGAGCACTAGGGCCACCACCTGTGGGTCTGGTTTATGTGGGACCTGGGGAATTGAACCCGGAGCCTTAGGCACTGGAGGCAAGTGCCTTAATCACTGAGCCATCTCTCCAGCCCGCAGGAGTCTTAATCTATTCCTGCTGCTCCAACAAAATAACTTAGATTAGTAACTGACTAATGGGAATTTATTGCTCACAGTTCTGTAAACTAGAGATCAGTGTCTGATGAGAGTTTATTTTCTGCTTCTAGATGGGGGGCCTCTTCTTAAATATTTTTATTTATTTATTTGAGAGACAGACACAAAGAGAGTATGGGTGTGCCAGGGCCTCCTGCCATGAACTACAGATGCATGTACCACTTTCTGCTTCATGTGGGCACTGGGGAATCAAACCCAGATCATCAGGCTTTGCAAGCAAGCACCTTTAACTGCTGAGCCAACTCTCCAGCCCCCAGAAGGGGCCTTAATGTGCTGCCTCCTCACATGGCAGAAGGGACAGGCAGGATCCCCTCAATCCCTCTGTGTGTGTGGGAGGGGGTGTTCCTGTGTTCATGTTCATATCTCTTCGGTTTCCCTTTCACGAGAGCTCTGCCCTCTTGAACTAATTCTCTCTTAAAGGCCCAGTCACACTGGAGATTAGGTTCCTCCATAGGACCTAGGTGTGGTGACTCACACTTAAAATCCCAGCATTCGGGAGGCTGAGGTAATCTCCCTGAGTCCAAGATCAGCTGGGCTAGCTACAAGTGAATTTCTGGTCAACCTAGGCTAGAGTGAGATCCTGCCTCAATAAATATTTTTTTTGAAAAATCTCCTACATAAGAATTTGAGGAAACCAGGCATGGTGGCGCACACCTTTAATCCCAGCACTCGGGAGGCAGAGGTAGGAGGATCACCGTGAGTTCAAGGCCACCCTGAGACTACAGAGTGAATTCCAGATCACGCTGGACTAGAGCGAGACCCTACCTCGAATAACCAAAAAAATTAAAAAAAAAAGAATTTGAGGAAACTGATAATCAGACCACAGCATTGGGTAAACCTAGGACCAAGAGTTTAAAAACAGATGTTTACATAGTAGGAACCCATAGCAATGTTGGCAGAAAAGACAGTATAACCTAGAGATACAAAGCCCTCAGTCATGGGTTCAAATCCTAATCCTTTTACTAAACCATCTGCGTCCCTGGAGAAGAAGTTACGAGAGTTTTCTAAACCTCAACGCCCTCATCTGTCAAATGGAGGTGGTGGTAACCATTGTACCCACACCATGGGTTCTGCAAGAATTCAATGCAAAAGGCTCAGTAGAAAGCTTGATTATCATAACTTCTCTATACACATTGCAGGCATTATGGCCATTGCCAGGGTGTGGAATCCCTCGGGCAGGCCTCTAGGTAACACCTGCCTCTCTAGACACCTCCATAAACTTACACTGTCCCCTTCTCTCCCCCACCACTGGCCACTCCAGTCCCCCAGCCAGGTTCCAAGACCCTATGTCTCACCAGAGTCCTGTCTCTCACCCCCAGTCCCATCGTGGAGAGGGAGGACCCCCAAAGACCCACACAATGTCTCAAACTCCAAGAAAGGGGGGGTCCCACAAGACAGAGCAGTAATGAGATGGAAGATTTGGGTTAATCCTGAGCCAAATGGGGACTTAATTCCTGCTATAAAAATCTGTCAGCTGCTAGTTAACAGCTCCCCAGGCCCTGAACTTGGGAGTGGGGTGGGGAGGTAGCCTCTGCTTGCAGAAGCTGTTGGGCTTGTACCTAGGGTGTTGTTTCTCTCCGTCTTCCTTGTTTTTTTCTTTTTTTGTGGAATGTGAATATAAACTTTATGGAGGGGCCTGGTCTCTGTTCACACCGGGTACTAATAACCCACAGCTGAAAGCAGAGGTAGAAAGAAGAAAAACAGAAGGTATGTAGCTCCAAAGGCTGCAGTTTCCCTGGACAGGGGGCAGTGAAGGGGCTGAGGAAGGGGCTGGAAGGATATTTAATATTGAATTTGCTTTTTTTTTTTTAATGTGGAAACTTTTAGACACAAACCGGCCCCTGTGTTTAAGTCATTAAGACATCTTTAAGCATTTTCTGGTTGAGTTTGTTCTATGGCAATCCTGGTTCCTGGAATGTATTTTATTTTTCTTTTAAGTTGGTAAAAGCAGAAGGAGGAGGGGGGAGTACATTTCCAACAGATTTTTCTTTTTCTTCTTCCTGGGGTGGAGAAGGAGAGAACAGGGCTCCCAGTGTCTGGTCCTTAATCCCCAGGAATCCGGCTTGGCCTTTTAGGGTTGATGCACGGACACCATGCACATTCCCGGTCTGCATGGGGGTGTCGCCTGCCCTCTGGGGAATTGTCACAGGCTGGGTTGAAGCTGCCCCAGCTTTGGGACAAGGCTCAGACGTAGAGTGTGCCATGATGCTATCTATGCCCGGCTGGCAGGCCCAGGCCTCGCCTCTCCCATCGCCCAACAAAGGGACCGGTGTCCTCTCTGCCCAGGTGGTAAAATCTCACTCACAACCTGCTTGACATACGGGCAGAATGTCTGCCTGGGTCCTGAGACGTTCTTCATGTTACCAGGCGCTGGGAGGTAACCCAAAGTTCATGAAGCCACAGCCAGGGACCAAGGGGGTATCCATCACCCCTCACTCCCAGAGCTGGTGCCAGCATCCTTGACCCAATTTCAAGACCAGCTGCAACAACCCTGGAGCCTTAAGAAAGCATGGAATCAGGATTCTTGGGGTCATGAGGTCTGAGCCAGGATTCACAGCAGCAGCAGCCAGAAATGGATGCCGGATGTCCCTGTAGACACTCTGCTTTGGTTCGGGGAGATGTCCAGGCCCAGAGCAGGGTTGAGGCTTAAACGAAGCTAGAAAGTGCACATTTGTCCTTACTCCGAGCCAAAGGACCGGCCTCCCCAGGACGCAGTGAGTGTCCAACAAGTGCCAGGTTGGAATGATGCCAAGTGGATTTCATCCACCCAGTCTCAGCTGCAGGCCCAGCTTGTCTGGGAAGCCCTGCCCCTGCACGATCTGTTTTACACTGACTACTAGAAAGAGGGGCTGGGGATGTGGCTCAGTCGGTAGAGTGCTTGCCTAGCTTGTACCAGGGTCATGGGTTCGAGCTCCAGCATCACCTCTAACCTCAGCACTGGGAGACAGAGGCAAAAGAATAGGAGCTCAGGGCCAACCTGGGCTACGTGAAATCCTGTCTTGAAAGAGAAAGAAAAAGAAAGAAAAAAAGAAAGAAAGAAAGAAAGAAAGAAAGAAAGAAAGAAAGAAAGAAAGAAAGGAAAGAAGAAGAAAGAAAGAAAGAAAGGAAAGAAGAAAGAAAGGAAGGAAGGAAGAAGAAAGAAAAGAAAGAAAGGAAAGAAGAAAGAAAAGAAAGAAAGAAGAAAGAGAAGAAAGGAAAGAAAAAAGAAAACAAAGGAAAGAAGAAAGAGAAAGAAAGAAAGAAAGAAAGAAAGAAAGAAAGAAAGAAAGAAAGAAAGAAAGAAAGAAAGAAAGAAAGAAAGAAAGAAAGAAAGAAAGAGAAAACGGCACACATCTTTGGGGAAGGAAGAAATGTACAGTTTTCCAAAAGAGATTCTTTCTACCCAGATGAGCCTAAGAGATGAGCACGGGATGGACAAGCTGAAGGTGTCCAGAAACTCTAGGGCTTTGCTGTGTTGAGAAGGACTTTCTTAAGGAAAGTTGGTCTGGGAAAGCACCCTCATAAAGTGACTGTCCCAGCTCCCAGTGGCCAAGAGGCAGAGCAAGGTAGAACTGGAGCTGGCTGACCACAGGCCTCAGCAGCTTCTAGGTGGTCCAGGCTCTGGCTGGCAGGCCAGGGAAGGTCTGGAAAACGAGCTGAGCTCTCGAAGAGCTGGAAGCCCTGTAAGACAGAGGGCTGAAACCAGGTTTAAGCCCAGGCAGAAGAAGCACTGTGACCCTGGCTGTCTGATTGCCCCCCATGCCATTCCTCTCCTGCCCTTACCTATGGCCTTGCAGGACCTGAAATTTGCAGAACAGAAAATCAAGACTTCTCAGGTGCCTCTGCTGGTTACCATGATAACAGTTTAGACCTACTCCACCCTCACACCAGCTCGGTGCAGGCTCCTTGTCTCTAACAGCTTCTTCTAGCCAGGGTCTTTCTTGGCTGTCTCACACCCAGGAAACTTTCATACATTGTTTAACACACCCCTGTTTTAAAAAAAAAAAATCAGGCTGGAGAGATGGCTCAACGGTTAAGGCATTTGCCTGCAAAGCAGAAAGATCCAAATTCGATTCCCTAGTACCCATGTAAAGCTGCACAAAGTGGACCATGTGTTTGGAGTTTGTTTGCAGTGGCTGGAGACTCTGGCATCTCTCTCTCTCTCTCTCTCTCTCTCTCATAAATCAAATAAATAAATAAAAGTCACCTGGATGTCTGACATCTGGAGGGAGCTCTCCCCCAACAGTTCTCCTGTTCACCTCGAGCACTGCCTGATGAGACCTTCCAAGGCAGAGTGAATAAAATTAAGCCCAGCTTCTGCAGTGCACAGTGGGTGTCCTGAACAGGCTGGAGGGTCTGGTGACACTCCCCACAGGACCCAAAGTACCAGTCCCCTGCAGTGCCACTCAGCCATGGGGCAGAGGAGACTCTGATTCCTGGAATCGGTTCTTTTTGTTTTTGTTTATGTTTTTGTTTTTTTGGGGTAGGGTCTTACTCTAGCCCAGGCTGACCTGGAATTCACTATATAGTCTCAGGATGGCCTTGAACTCAAGGTGATCCTCCTACCTCTGCCTCCTGAGGGCTGGGATTAAAGGCATGAGCCACCATGCCTGGCTTTCTGGACTGTTCTATCCTGCAAACCGGTGGGCCCTGGCAGTCAGTCATTTGGCTCTGAAAATTGGTGCCAGAGGAAGAGCTGAGAGCTGGCAGGGGCATCGCCCCCGAGGGTCAGCGTCTGTCAGTCCACATTAAGATATGCAATGCCGAGACAGCCCACGAATCTCCACCGGGCGTGCGTAATTGGTGTCAACTGTTTGATTGTGATAATTGCCACTGTCTGGGGAGGTGGCATCCAGGCCTTAGTTGGATGTCTTGTCCCTGAGGTCCTTTGAGTCCTGTGCTCTCAGGGAGACCCCAGGCTCTTGGCTCAGCTTCTGGTTCCTCCCTCCCTTTCTCTTAGAGAAAGGAAGAAATCCAGAAGAATCCCAAGGTCTGTCCCCAACTCCCCCCAGCCAGTGGGAACCAATTTTTATGAAGGAAAGGAAGCAAGCCAACTTAATCCTGCCCCACGTTTGCCACCCCATAATAGTCAAAATCGCAATTACCTTTACGGCCATTATCTCCACTGATCTTCACTAGAACCGAGGAAGTATTATTAAAACCTCCTTTACAGATTAAAAAAAGAAAGAAAAAAAAAAAACCTAAACCAGAGGTTTAGGTTGGGGGTGGGGTATGCAAACCGGCATGTGCCTGGTGAGAGACATAACCAGCCAGAAAGGTTATAATTTGGTTCCCCAAAGTCACCCATCTGATGAGGAGGCCTGGCAACCTGTCACAGGTGAGAATTTGTCCTCTAGGTACCCTGAGTGTGGGGTGCTTTGAGGCCATGGAGGTGAGGTCATTTGGGGGTATCAATGCTCCATCATTTTTTAAACATCTGACTCTTTTTTTAATATTTTATTTATTCATTTTCAAGCAGAGATTCAGAAAGAGAGAGAGAGAGAGAGCACACCAGGCCACCACCTTGTGGGTCTGGCTTATGTGGGTACTGGGGAATTGAACCCGGGGCCTTAGACACTGGAGGCAAGTGCCTTAACTGCTGAGCCATCTCTCCAGCCCTGCTCCATCATTTTTGAAGGGCCATGAGTGTACCCTGGGCATCTAGGACAGGGCTGGGTGGGTTGTCACCCCTGGACAATCCTACACATTTAAGAGCCTTTAGTGTCATTCTTTTTAAAAATTTTTTATTTATTTTAGAGAGAATGGAAGAGGCAGACCAAGAGAGAGAGAGAGAATGGTCACTCCAGGGCCCTCAGTCACTGCAAACAAACCCCAGATGCACACACTGGCTTGTGCATCTGGCTTTATGTGGGTACTGGAGAATCGAACTTGGGTCCTTCTGCTTTGTAGGCAAACACCTTAACCACAAAGCCATCTCTCTAGCCCTTTAGTATCATTCTTGACCTACATCTTGATGTCACTAGCTCCTGCATGCAGCCCTTCCCCAGTTTGAAACACCAAAGTGCCCCCAGAATGAGCCAAATGTCCTTGGGAAAGAGGGAGACCAACCACCTCCAGTTAATAGCTACTGGTGCAAACGGACCCTAGAGGAACCATGTTAGGCAGGCATGCTATCTATCACAGAGTCCTGGATTCAATCCTTAGAACCCCATCAAACTGGGCCTCCCACCACTTGGGAGGCAGATACAGGAGGATCAGACATTCAAGTTTGTCTGTGATTATGTAGTTCATGACCAGCCTGAACTACATAAGACCCTATATTAAAAAAAAAAATCCTGAGCTGGAGAGATGCCTCCGGGGGCTAAAGGGGCTTGCTTGCAAAACCTGACCAACTGTGTCATGGTCAGCCACATGCATCTGGGATGAACCTCCAAACCAGGCACAGTTATGGGAGGAAGGGATTTATTGAAGTTACAGATCCAGGGGAAGTTCCATAATGGAGAAAAAGGCTGGTCCCCTTTCATAGGTCCAAACAGAGACAGAAGCCATCACCAACACCACACACACACACACACACACACACACACACACACACACACACACACTGCAAACGAAGGGGGGAGGGAGGACCTGGCAAGAGAGAGATTTCCTTCCCCTTGAGCTTCCTTACATCCTGCCCCCTACTGAGAGGGCCACCCACTCTGAGGGAAGGGCTCACTATGGAGGAGGGAACCTCCTCCTTTAGTTAATACTTCCTGTAAGCAACTTCAGAGACCCACCTAAGATTACTATGGATTACTAAACAGGTCGAATTGACAACAAAACTTAACCATCACAACCTGGGTTCGACTCCCCAGTACCCACATAAAGCCAGATGCACAAAGTGGCACATGTGTCTACAGTTCATTTGCAGCAGCAAGAGGCCCTGTCTGGCATGCCCAAACTCATTCTCTGTTTCTTTTCTTTTTTTTAATTTATTTTTTAAAAGTTTTTAAAATATTTTTATTTATTTGCAAGCAGAGAGAGGTAGAAGAGAGATAGAGAGAATGGGCATGCCAGAACACATGCATCATTATGCATCTGGCTTTATGTGGGTCCTGGGGAATTGAACTCAGGTCCTTAGGCCTTGCAGGCAAACTCTTTAACCACTGAGCCATCTCTCCAGCCCTCATTCTCTGTTTCTTTCTGTCTCCCTATCTCTACCTCGAATAAATAAAAAGTATTTTTAGCCAAGTGTGGTGCTGCATGCCTTTAATCCCAACACTTAAGAGGCAGAGGTAGAAGGATTGCCATGAGTTTGAGACCAGCCTGGGCCAGCTACAGAATAAATTCTGGGTCAGCTGGGCTAGAATGAGACACTGCTTAAAAAAAAAAAAAAGTATCTTTAAGAAACTCCAACTCTGCTTCATATGATCTATTTCTGAAATTCTTTTCTGTGCTAAAGCCACAAATTCTGGGTTTGTCTGAGTTGAGGTCCCTACAATATTAAGGGGCCTCTTGAGGCTTTTTTAGGGGTGACCATATAGACCTCTTATCACAGACATTGTTACTGGCAAGTCACCCCTAATCCTGTAAATAGCCTCTCACCCATGCATCTGTAAGGAGCCTTAATTAAATTTCTGGGTACACACGCGCGCACACACACACACACACACACACACACACACACACACACACACACGTGGAGCAGGGACCCTATAGAAAGAAGGAGATCAGTGGAAATGAGAAGATAATGAGGGGATAATGAGGATCAATATGATCAAGGTACTATATATATATATATATATATATATATATATATATATATATATATATATATGAAATGTCATAATGAAATATATTATTATGAACCAATATATGCTAATAAAAAGTTTAATTTTTAAAAATCCATTAAAAACAATAAGAAAAGATAGCCGACTGCCTGTCATGGAACAAGTCATCTCTATCATGTCTGCCAGGGCCCAGGAAACACTGCAGAGGAACTGGCAATTCAAACTCCAGTGCTGCTCTCACTGCTATGCTGACAACCTCCTCCAGGGAGAGAGTGGTAGACACTGAGGAGACTCAAAACGAAAATTTAGAGGCTGGGCTGGAGAGATGGCTCAGCGGGTAAGGCACTTGCCTCCAGTGCCTAAGGCCCTGGGTTCAATTCCCCAGGACCCACATAAGCCAGACCCACAAGGTGGTGGTCCTGGTGTTCTCTCTCTCTCTCTCTCTCTCTCTCTCTCTCTCTCTCTCTCTCTGCTTGAAAATTAATAAATAAAATATTTTAAAAAAAGATTGTGGGGCTGGAGAGGTGGCTCAGCTGCCAAGACGCTTGCAAAGCTTGCCAGCCTGGGTTCAAATCCCTAGTATCCACATAAAGCCAGATGCATAAAATGGTACAAGCATGTGGCATTTGTTTGCAGCAGCAAGAGATCCTAACACAGACATATGTGCACTCACACACATACAAATAAATATATTTTTAAAAAAGATTGGAGCCAGGCGTGGTGGCACATGCCTTTAATGCCAGCACTGGGGAGGCAGAGGTAGGAGGATCGTTGTGAGTTTAAGGCCAGTCTGAGACTACATAGTGAATTCCAGGTCAGCCTGGCTATAGTGAGACCCTAACTCAAAGAAAGAAGAAAGAAATAGAAAGAAAAAAAAAGAAAGAAGGAAGGAAGGAAGGAAGAAAAGGAAAAGAAGGAAGGAAGAGAGGAAGGAAAGGAAGGAAGGAATAAAAGGAAAAGAAGGAAGGAAGAGAGGAAGGAAAGGAAGGAAGGAAAGAAGGAAGGAAAGAAGGAAGGAAGGAAGGAAGGGAAGGAAGAAAAGGAAAAGAAGGAAGGAAGGAAGAGAGGAAGGAAAGGAAGGAAGGAAAGAAGGAAGGAAGGAAAGAAGGAAGGAAGGAAGGAAAGAAGTAAGGAAGGAAGGAAGGAAGAAAAAGAAGAAAGAACAAAAATAAAAGATTGCACCCTACAAGATTGTCCATTTGGAGACTTCTCACGTATGCAGCAGCTGCAGTACTCAGTTCAGGGCAGGTGGGCTCTGCGGGCCTCAGAGGA
The DNA here is from genome assembly GCA_004024765.1 of Zapus hudsonius. Classification (NCBI taxonomy): domain Eukaryota; kingdom Metazoa; phylum Chordata; class Mammalia; order Rodentia; family Dipodidae; genus Zapus; species Zapus hudsonius. The sequence goes on from PVHP010022130.1 coordinate 28,473, forward strand.
GGAGGTGAGTCATTGGAGCCCCTTCTGTTAGCTTTTGTCATCCATGTACAGGCTGCCTTTACAACAGCCATTCAAAAATAAACAGTGACAGGATTACAAATACAATGTAACAGACCCAGCTACTTTGACTGGAAGTCAATTTCTATGTAAATACCTGTCTGAAACTTGCAGAGTTTACTGTTTGCTGAGTGCCTGTGTCGCCTGCCTCCACCCACAGCCAGAGTAATAGAGTTTTCTAGTAGCAATTACATTTGTCTTTTTTCTTAAAAAAAAAAA
>PVHP010022131.1:7523-28846 GCA_004024765.1 Zapus hudsonius
CAGAGGCATGGCACCCATCAGTAACAACACACTTGGGCCAGGAAGACCAGGCTGAGTACTAGGATATCCAGGATCCCTTGCCACAAGGACTAATACAGACAGCCCACGGAGGAGGATATCTAACTGATCAGGGAGGGGGAGGGGGGGAATTGGAGAATTTGGGATAACAACTCATGGTTTTCCCACTAAATAATGTAACTCATTATGGACAATAAATTTATATTTAAAAAAAACTATCATTACTCTGAAATTTCTGTCATGCTAATGAAATAACTATTAAACTAAAGCTTTCTTTACTTTAATAAAGATGAACCATGAATGGACACCCCAGAGAGGATGCTGGGAAAAGAAAGTCCTGGTTTCCACTTGGGTTACGAGCTGTGGAAATAACTTAGGCACTCCCAGATAACAGTGGAATTAGTCAAGAAGCAAAAGTCATTTCTAAAGACACTCTTGTATAAGATTGAAAGATTTGATCTTTGGCTCTGTCCAGATGTCCATGTGAGATCACCAAAACCTGAGCTGGAAAATTTTCCATAGAAATATGAAAAGGATACTAACATCTTTAAAAAAATGTTTTAAATGTAAAGGAAAATTACAAAGGAGAGAAAGAATAGTGCTTTTAAATAACATGGGTTTAAAATGTTCACGCACTATCTTTAGATCTGATGGCATTAAGGCTAGTTCCACATGACCCCTCATTTTACAAGACATGTTTTCAGCCCAAGGCTGTGCTTACATTTTCAGACCTCATGAACCACTGGGCACAGCAAGGTCCAAAGTGGCTTTGCATGTATATAATTTGTAGTTTTGTGGAGAGTTCATTTGTTTTTGTCTTTTAAAATATTTGCCTTTAAAGTTTCCTTAAATATCTTACAAAGAAAATGAAAAGTAAATTAGATTAAACTCAGTTGTAAAGAAATGGAACATTTGCTATGTCCTATAAAGTATGGTGGCTTTAGACTCATAAAAAAGGCCAAAGGAGCTTAAAGTAATGAGGTGTGTATCATACACATATGTAAATGCACATACATATAATTTCCCAAAATCTAGATATCATTCCTTTCCACATGAGATTTGTCACAAAATTCCTAACATTTCCTGTTCCACCAAAGCTCAGAATATGAATTTATTTTTTTCCTAAGAAATTTAAATACAGAAACCTCACATGCTTGTCCCACAAGACTATGTATGGGAACAAAAAAATTAATGTGACCCATATAAACAGAAGAAGCTCCAGCATGCAATCAAAAGCGCACAGGTTCAGGAGAAAACCCTCACAACTTCATGGTGGGAAAGATGATGGAGTCTGACCTATGTTGAAGACAGGAGGGACACTGGAAGAGTGTGCAAAGACTTAGACCATGCCACCACGATGTTATCTACACACCACGAATGAGTCACCATGATATGATCTCTCCACCATGAATGATCCACCATGGTATTAATTCTACACCACAAATGATCCGCCCTGATATAATCAATACACCATGAATGATCCACCATGATATTATCAATACACCATGAATGATCCACCATGATATTTGCTCTATACCATGAATGATCCACCAAGATATTATCTCGACACCATGAATGATACACCAAGATATTATCTCTGCACAATGAATGCTGTACTTCTGGTGGAATACATTCTAAATCCCTGCTTGTTAGGACATATGCATACATTATTCACTTGGACTGAATTAGGTCCCCTGAACCCATTGCACAGAGTAGGCAGAAGAAACGTCTTCTTTCTTTCTTCCATTCTTTCCTCCCTATTACACAGTTTCTTTCCCTCCTTCCCCTCCTCTTTCTCATAGTTTGTAAACTCAGAAAGAGAGCAGAGCTGAAACATTGGGCATCAAAGGTTGAGGACATCACTGAGTGACTCCCACCATCCCCACGGCACCAGCCCCCATGGGGTGAGTCGTCAGCCTAATGGTGGCTGCCATTGTCCCACAGCCAGAAGACATGGCTTCACTCCCGCAGGTCACATAGACTCTGACAAACAGGTTGGTGACATATTTCTAGTGTCATCACCAAGATTTTGGATGCCCATCAGAGGACGGTTAGGAAAGATAAGTAAAGTGAATGAAGGGCACTCATAACCCCTTAGAAGAAATAAAATGTCAAGGCCTTTGTGTATCTCAAGAATTTTTAAAACACTGTATATTTTTAAAAATATTTTATTTATTCATTTTTCAAGCAGAGAGATACAGAGAGAGAGAGAGAGAGAGAGAGAGAGAGAGAGAGAGAGAGAGAGAGAGAGAGGGCGCACCAGGGCCACCACCTTGTGGGTCTGGCATATGTGGGTACTGGGGAATTGAACTGGGGGCCTTAGGCACTAGAGGCAAGTGCCTTAACCACTGAGCAATCTCTCCAGTCCAACACTGAAGATTTTTTTGTATAAATATCTTACACTTAGTAAAATGTGTGGTTTAGGTTATGTGGATGTGTAAATATACATATATATATGCATATATATACATTAGTGCACAGTTAGGTAAATTGAGAATATTAAATAAAATATCAAAGTTATCTCTGTCCCATGCATACAGTCCATCATATAATATCATCATTCTTTGGTCTATTGCCTATTTTGGTCACTCAAGGACTTTCGTTCATATATTTTCCTACTTTTAATAAGACTGCAATGAGCATCTTTATTAAAAAATTAATTTAATTACTCCTTTAGTATAAATCATTGGATTTGAGTAATTGCAAGATCATTGTGGGAAAGCAAAGTAGCTCTTCGATGAACACAAACTTTCCAGATCTCTGTCCTCAGGTGCACACTGAGCACATGTTTGTAGGATGAGTCTGAGGGCCTTTGGCAGAGCGCAGTCAAGACGGGACTAGACAGCACGGGCTGCACAGAGCAGCCAACCGGGAGGCTTTCCACACAGAGTCCAGCAATGGCTGGACAAGACCTGAACTGTCCCCTCGCCACCTCCTCCTCATCCCACCCATGAATGTTGAAACCCTCTGCTTCTTTCAAAAGACACAGGCTAGCTTCATTCTCCAAAGGCTTCTCTATGCAGAAGTGATCTATCAAATGAACCCCACTTCCTCACCACTCCCACACCCCCAAGCCTGAACCTGCTCCTGTGCACACCCTTGTCCACTCTCACTTCCTTCCACACACCTGTTCTCTCCACTCTTCTTGCTTAAGCACGTGGGCCTCAACCAAGACATGACTTTTCACTTACACTTTTTCCCCGGCTAATTAAGAAAAACAAATTACTTTCAGTGTAAATGTAATGTTTTCCCAATTTATTTATTCTTTGATAGTTTGGTTTATTCCAAATAAGGTCTCACCCCTTGGTACCATCATCTTCAATCCTACAATGTGCCCCTACCCAGAAGCTGGGCTTATGTCTAACACCATTTGTTATTCTTAGTAGTTCCAGGCTGACCTGGAACTCTCTTTGTAGTTTCAGGCTGGCCTTGAACTCACAGCAATCTTTTTCACCTCAGCCTCCCTCCTCAGTGTTTGGATTATATGTGTGTTCCACCACACCTGGTTTACAGATTATCCTACTTTAAAAACAACAAAAACAAAACTCATGCAGATATAAAACTGAGTAAATACGGTGGGAATTGTGCTACTCTGGCTTTGTATTCTATAAATTCCCTAAATATATCTATTCTCAGGATTTCTTCTTGGACCCCTGTCTTCTATATTCACATAGTTATGCCCACTCCACATCTTTCCTAGACAATGGAGTCAACTACTGACACAAAGGATTCAAGCCTCTTTCTTGGTTTGGAGCATGTGTTCAGCTCATGCACCAGGTTTGCTTTGCTGGTGACCACAGCTGTGCCAGCCTGCTCCAGTCTGCACATGTCCTCCTGCACAGACACTAAGGAGTTGGAAAAGTCCTCATCTCCATTTCCAGATGTCCTATCATTCATTCCGGTGACACATAGCCACTCTCATCCCCAGAGGTGTCTTGCTCATGGAAATGTGAAAATTGTTCACCCTTCATCACCAGCCACCCTAGTTAGAGACAGGATAGAACAGTTTATTTGAATTGCAAAGCTGACCACGGAGAAACACTGTTGGAGGAGGAGGAATCCTACCAGAGCAGGGAAAAGGTATTCTAACAGCACCAGTGGAGATCTCTTGCTCTGTCTTTTCTATCCCTACTGCCACCAATAGACGAGAGACCTCCTCCTTCCCTGCTACAACCCTCCAGGTGTGTGCTAGTATATCTGTTGTCCTGCACAGAATGCCTTAATCCTTGTATTCGATGAAATCAACTTTTCCAGAAAGAGGAATGATCTTATCACACCTCTTTAAAACACTTCTGTGGGTATTTGCACTTCTTAAGAATATTTGCTATTCTAAGCAAATACTGCCCACATACTATGGAAATGTCTCTTTGAGTCTCTGGACCCAATCACAACCCAAACCAGAATGTTCCATCTTTCCACAAATGAGGCTTGGTAGTTATGCTCTGGGGTTCTGCGTGATATCTTCTCTTAGCTGGGGTTCTGCACTGTTTCCTGACCATGTCTCTGTGAGCCTACTGCAAAACTACTCACTCTGGTAAAAGTGATTGCTTTTGCATCCATATTTTCCTGGCACACCACAAAGCTCCCTGTGAAGATACCAATCATGTGGAGGTGCGGGAACTTGTATTTGCATTTCATTCTCCCTTAGTTAACTGTGAGTTGCCAAAGTTGTCTTCCCAGCTTGACAAACCAGGATGTCTAAACCAGGATGACTTACATGAAACATAAACTCAACCAACATTTGGTAAATTGAATCTTTGGACACTTAGCAACAGAAATATTTCAGAGTGGTTGGATCATTCCCCTTGGCACCACCATCTTCAATCCTACAATGTGCCCCTACCCAGAAGCTGGGCTTACGTCTAACACCATTTGTTATTCATAGTAGCTGTTTCTTGGTCAAAATTATTGGGAAAATAATTTGTACTCTCAGCATGCACTATAATTTGATAGACTATTTTCTTCAAATTGAGTATATTTATTGAGCTTCTGTGCATGGCCCACAATGGTAGATTCAGAAATTATGAATGTCTTACATGAGCCCAGTAACTGATCTTTTCTTCTCCAAAGGGACAGCCATGTACAAACATCTGCAACAAAGGCCGAGTGAAACGTCTCTGGAGCCTTGATGTGATGGTTTCTTTGTCAGAGGATATCGTTCCAAGTAGCAAGGCACTCCATTAATTAAACAAGGCTACGTACTCATAATTTAATTCACCAAAAGAATTCACAAGAGGGATGGGAAACTGGGTTCCCTCGCTTCCCATAAATGTAATTGACATAATGATCAGCTTTCTTCTCTTTTGAGTCACAAAGCCTTACGGTAATACCTGACTCACGTGCTATCAGGCTGCCTTTGAGATCTGCAGAAAAATAATTTTGTAAGTGCAGTTCATCTTGATGGTGATAGCAATCACACGGCCTCGGAGGCTTCAGAAACAGAGGAGATGAAAATGACTTCAGAGAGCCTGGTGGGTGGAGCGGGGAAAGACCGAGTCGAATGATAGCTCACATTAACAAGGCTGCATGATCACCTCCCGCGCAGAGTATTTTCAATAAAGGTTTCCACATTGTTGAGAGGAAAGGCAAGTACCTTAGGTGAAGACGTGAGAAGTGTCACACAGCCAGGAGCAGCTTCTGAAGCACTTGGGTGTGCATTAGCACACTTGATGCACTGCACAGCCTGTGGGCAGTGAGACTGTGACTGTCAACATTGACTAGGTTCATACCTGTACAAATAAAGATAAACTTGGCTTTGCATGCATGGTTATTTCTTTAATGTGTATGTGTGTGTATAGGTATGTATGTCACAATGCATGTGTGAAGGTCAGAGGACAATCTCAGTGTTAGACCTTGTTTTTGAGACAGGGTCTCTGTCTCTGTCTCTCTCTCTGTCTCTCTGTCTCTGTCTCTGTCTCTGTGTCTCTCTCTCTCTCTCTCCCTCTCTCCTTCCCTCCATCTCCCTCTCCCTCTTCCTCTCTCTTTGCTACTCTGCTACTGGGATGGCTAGTCTGGTCCATGAGCTTCCAGATACTTCTGATTCCACCTCCCATTACCATTGGGATTACTGATCCCTGGGACACTTTGTGTCTGGATCCAGTGCATGGGTCCTGAAGGTTGAACTTTGGTAGAAGGCTTGTAGAGCAAACACCTTTAACTGCTGAGCCAGTCTCCCTTGCCATATGTATACCTTCTAATTCATAATGTTAAGCTTTTGCAGCTATGCAATTTGAAATCAGTGCAGTACTTACAATTGAGACATGATCATACTAGGTCTCCCGCACTTAAAGAGCCACTAAACAAGAATGATAAAATAATAAAAACAAACTTGTATCATTTCTTTTTACAACTTTAATGTGTTCCTGTTTGACCTACAAAATCAAATATCATTATTAAAAATTTTTATCTCTTCTATGATTACAAACCTTCTTTAGTTTTCCTAAATATTTTTAAATAGTACTTTTATGCCACAAAGATAAAATAACCAATAAAAAGCAGAAATATGAAACCTTCATTTATTGAATACACTTTGGGCATCTCACCCTATCACAGTTTTAATTCCAGTCTTTTATTTCTCTCATTCTCCTTCCTGTTGGTTGTATTTTTCCAGTTAATTATTTGTAGCCTTTTTAGATTTCAAATGTGGTTCCTTTCTTCCCTTCCCAAGCTTTATTGTTCATAGTCATAAAGAAAAATAACCAGAGAGCTAATAAATGTCATTTTTACATGTTATATAAAGTATTTGTAAAACACTAAGCAATATTTAAGTATTTTTAGAAATGGTCATTTAAGACTTTAATATCTGACACTGTGAAAAATAGTACTTTAAGAGCTTTCATTTTATACCTAAGCTACAGAAATTTTAGCACCTATTGATAGGTTATGACCATTTACAAGTGAATGAAACAAATTAAATGACACTCCTACCCATGTTTGAAATACAATATTTTAGGGACTACATTTTTATCAAACAAAAATAGAACACCAAGCAACTACTCAGTTAACTTAGCTTGTATTTTAGTTATAACTGACTTGATTAGAAATACTGAGCAGATATAGATATAGATATATAGATATAGATATAGATAAATAGATAGGTAGATAGATAGAGATACATATAGATATAGAACAGATAGATAGTCTCCATTAATTCACCATCCTCAAATCTAAATCCTTGTGCCAATGTTTATGAAGATACATGAGCTTCCATTTTCAGTTTTTTTGTGTGTTTATATATTTATATATATTTTTTATTTTTATTTATTGTCCATAATGAGTTACAACATTTAGTGGGCAAACAATGAGTTGTTATCCCCAATTCCCCGCTGCCCTCCCCTACCCCCTTCACTGGATAACCTCCTCCATGGGTCGTCTGGATCAGTCCTTGTGACAGGGGACAATGGATAGCCTAGTATTCAGTCAGGTTCTCCTGGCCATGCCTCTGGATAATCTCCCCTAACACGGCTCTCACAATCTTTCCGCCCCCTCTTCCGCTCAGTTCCCTGAGTCGTGGTGGATGAGTATTAAGGCTGCTTTAAGGTTGTGAGCTTAGGGGTCTTTGTGTCAAAATCATTGGTTTCTGTCTCACTGGCTTATCCTGTGTTGATTTAATGGCTGTGGCTGTGGGCCCCTTGTTCATCCCGTCATTCTCTGCAGGGTTCCATATGGATCCTCCACAGTATGACTGTGGTGGCTCCTCTCTTGCCAGAATCTCAGCTATCGGCCTATGGTAGGTTGGTAGGGTTAGATGGGCCCCAGCTCTCTTGCTGCATCCTGAAAAATACAAACACAATTGCCTCTGGCGAGCACGGTCCTTGATGGAAGCTTCCACTGGTGAGAATCGTGTGCTGGGAGGTATCTGCGGCTCAGAGCGTGACTGCAGCTTATGTCCACGACCTGGATCCCTGCTGAAAACCCTGACCCTTGTTTCCCAAGGGACGTGGTGTGTCTGCTAGTCAGCCATCTTGAACCAGAAGCCCCCCATTTTCAGTTTTTAACCATGATGTTTTCATATATATTATTTTGTCTCTCTTCTGATTCCACACTCTATTTTAAATAATACCTTATGCTTCTCAAACCTAATAGTTCATTAATGGAATGATAAGTATAGAAAATAATTTATTTCAAGCATATTTTAAAATGAAATTCCAAAAGTATGGCTTGCTGGTATTCTGAAAGGGTTCCCAGGGTCATTTTATAAGAAGATATGTTGCAGGCTGAACATCTGTGTCCTCCCAAAGCACACATGGTGTTAGTTCACCAGCGTCTGGGAGATAATGAGGTCTACATGAGGTCTTGTGTGTGACCTCTATGATGTGATTATTCCTTTAAGAGGAAGAGACAGCAAAGGTCTATTCTCCTATCTCATGTGAAGCAAGAAAATGGAACCTGAGCAAGCCAGGTGAGTCCTCATCTGTATCTGACCATGCTAATACCTTAGTCTTGGACTTCCCAGCCTCCTGCACAATGAAAATTGAATCTGTTGTTGAAGCAATCCAGGGATATGATTTCCTAGAAACGAGTCAACATCACCCTGCTAGTCTGGGAAGGAGAGGAGGCATGGTGAGAGAAAGCACTGCACAGAAGCTATGCCAAGAGTTGCCATCAAGACTCCAGTGATCTCCTTGCTCCTCACATTCTATAAAATTGCATCACGGGGAAAGTTGTCATAGTCAGCCACACACTGCTGGGATGAATCTCCAAACCAGGCACAGTTTGGGGAGGAAAGTATTTATTGAAATAACAGATCCAGGGAAAGTTCAAGAAAAGGCTGTTCCCATTTCACAGATGCAAGCAGGGAGAGAGAGAGAGAGAGAGAGAGAGAGAGAGAGAGAGAGAGAGAGAGAGAGAGAGAGAGAGACCCAGCACCAGCAATTCAAGCAAACACAATCTAAGCACTAAACAGAAGGACCTCCAGACTTCAGCTCTGACTGCTCTTTACATATGTATAGCTGGAATTTTACATCCACCTTAGAACTACCCTAGGAGGACAGGCTAAGGTGACACCTCCTCCAGCCAGGGGAGGACATTGGGAGACTTTTAATCAAACTACCACACTTGTCAAATAGTAAGTGGAACACAATCATGTCCCATTTGTAGCTCAAAAATGGAAGAAGAGAAACACAGTCTTGCAGAGCTTTCTGAATACCATGGCACAATGCCAAGCATCTGTGTGTGATGAGAAACTACAGCAGGCTGAGATAGCCCTGCAACTCCACTGGTGCCCTGGAGAGTGCTTACAAAGCAACAAGTGGACCCTCCCCCCATGTCCTTGGAAACAAGGTGATATTGACAGGTAAAATCAATAGGGAAAAAGCCTCAGGGTAGGGATGAGGAAATACTTGCAAATGATACAGTGGACCATTTCAAAATCTCACATGGGACCAAGGGCTTGAATGGGTTTTCACAAAGACTAAAAGAACAATGATTTCCTCAAGGATGACACTGAGGGCCAGACAATCAGAACCAGAACGTCACTCACCTTGAATTCTTATGATGATAACATCTCCAAGAGTATAGATCAAGCCTGCAAGGGATAGAGGCAGTCTGAAGCATAAAATTTACTCCATGAGGGAAGCAAGAGACTGAAAATAGATTTGAACTTGACATATATATCCAAGTTATGTATCCAGGTTTTTGTCCTATAAAGAGTATGTTTGTTGTACACATATGAACTCTAAATGGATGTGTAATAAAATTATTTAAGTGCAAACATCAGAATTTAATAACAGTTTCAGAATAACAAATAAGATAAAGACCTAGAAAAAGGTAAATGACCCTATAGGATAAGATTTGGGAACAGGGAGGAGGGTAATGGGGGTACCATCACAAGACTTGCTCATATTATGTATCTGAGTATTAACAATAAATAAGTGCAAAATAATAGGGGAAATTCTGAGAATTTGCAGGTGAAAGAAAGGAAGGATGGCATTGCTGAATGCAAGAGTGAGACGAGAGAGAAAATGTAGAAATGGTGACAAATGGGAGATTGTTGAGAAGTTAAACAGTCAGGGTGCTTCTCCACCAACTTTGTTTCTTTGTCTTGTCTGCATGAACAAAAGAGCTCCTGAGTATCTTAACAATTATCAATCACTCCCCCTTGATGACACTGGCATTCACCTTACCGTGTACAACCTGCATTTTCCATGAAGTCTACTTTTCTTGGTTTTGTTTTCATTTGTTTATTTGCCTGTGAAGTTGGATACATAGTGCTACATCCTAAAAGTTTTAATTTCCAAATCATCTCCCATTTTAAAGAGTCTAAATAAAGGTTCTGACTGAGCTATACTTGTGGGAATTCCTCCATCTCTTTATAGGAAGTTATTTTAGGCAAATGGAGTTGAGAATAAAGCTTTCAGAGGGAGAAAGTCGCAGAGACTCACAGACACACTATGTTAGTATGAAGAGAAAATCTCGAGTTGCAAGATCATCCAGGTGTTTTAAAGTATCAAGTCAGAGAGAAATACTTAAGTTAACCCAATTGTTGTTCTTACTTCATTGCATTTGGAGAGTAAAGATACAGTGTGACCAAGGCTTCCCTCTGCCCTTGACTTTCATTGGCTACAGAGCATACAAGCAGGCTATGTTAGCCAGACTCCCGTTCAGTGAGTCAGGACATTGAGTTGTATGCACAGGAATGAGAGCAGAAGTGATATGTGATACTTCTAAGCCTGACTATTATCAGTAAATATCTTCCACTCACAACTGTCCTTGATCACTTCTCTTTAGCCATTTGGATGGGATCTTCTCTGACAAAACAGAAGTTAAAGACAGAGGATCCCCTGACATCCTGTCTCCAGAGCCTGTGGAGAACAGAGCCCTCTCCCATGGGTCAGAAACTAATCAGGCCAGGAAATGGTGAAAATGGAGTTCCTATTGCAATTGAGTCACTTTTAAGTTTTGACGGTGATGTGTGACGCAGCTCCTCATTCTCAATGCAGATGCTGTCTGGATTCCTTCTCTCTAGTCTGTGGCCAGGGACCTGACAGAAGAAAGTCAAGGGGGAACAGCTTGTCTTGTCACATGGAGTCAGGGGATATCAGTGAATCAAGGCAGGGGAAGGCATAGGGCTCATCCTCTGCCTGTGTCCCAGGAACTTGTGGTTTGGCTTGCCCACATCTTGGCAGGATGCAGAGAGCTTAGGCCAGAACCATGGACATCTGTTACCTTTAGAATTGACACCCTGCTATCCGTTTCTGCTAGAGAGGCCAAAGTCTTAAAGGTCACACAACCTGCACAAAAGCTCTGCTAGCTGGGGGTCAAGTTCAAACACATGAGCTGGAGCCCTATGCACGTTCTGTTTCTTTCAGCATGTAGGGGATGTTGTGTATTTTATTTTACTTTTCTCTTTTTCCAGTCCTCTCTCTCTCTCTCTCTCTCTCTCTCTCTCTCTCTCTCTCTCTCATTTCCTTCCTCCCTTCTTATTCCTTTCTTCTTTTAATTATTACACTTATTTCCCATCTCTTCCATCAGCACCCTGCTTAGATGAAGTTCTTGGGATATTGGCTATCAGTCTTAAACCTGCTTTAAGATAGAGTTGTTCACATAACTGCCCTCTGTCACCTTTCTGACTGTTGGCCATGGACCTAGAAACACCCAGGTGTCAATACAAAACATTACCATGAAACACGACCAATACCACATCCAGCTTCACAAATTCTTCTCATCTTCTCTTTCTCAATTGGTCATATTGTTATATAATCCACTGTCACATCTAATTCTTTGTCTTGCCCACAAATGAGGGAATTTTAAATTCTGTTCCTAGACTACAGCTGTTCACTTCAGTACCTGGTTCACTTCCCACACTTCAGAAACCTAAGGAAGGGCATACAGCTAACGAGGATTTGGCCTGTAAGTTATCTAGGTCCAAAATAGAATGAAAGTCTTACCACCCCCACCCCCATATACTAGGCAGGCTTCCGGGGCATCATGAACTAAGAAGTAACACAAATAAAGAAAGGGGGGATCTCCAAAAATATCCATACAAAGAATGATGGCACCCCATTACCCATAAACATCTCATGTTCAAATGAGAAAGGGGAATGAGGACATGAGCAGAAGACTCCTTTAATGAGGCAGGTGAAGGCATGTTGAATTGGCTCAGTCTTCTTAAGAGATTGGAGTAAAAGCCCCTGTGGACAACTGAGCCAGAATGTGATGGTAGTTTTGAGACCTGAGGGTAATCAGCAAAGAATCATATTCTTTTTGGCTCTGATGAGACACAGGGAGAGAGAGACAGAGAGACAGAGAGAGACAGAGACAGAGAGAGACAGAGACAGAGAGAGACAGAGACAGAGAATAAAGCAGACCAAATGCTCTAGGTTGGTGTAACATGAACACTTAGTATTTTCCAAATATAGCTCCTTACATGTTCTATTAAATTCTACATTAAAAATAATTCAACCGTGTTTGTACTTTTTAATAGAAAAACATTTATAACATAAAAATATATACTGGGGAGTAGAATCATGAAATGTATGATAATAAGTGGCTTCTTTAAAACATTTTTGCTTGTCTCTCTGAAAAGGACTGTCTCTACTTGACTTTTAGGAAACTAGTGTGATGTGCATATCTCAACCTTGGTGTACAATGGAGATGGTCATGCCTGGCCAGGCAAATGAGCTAAAAGGGATTTGCATCCATAAATTGTCTCTGTGTAAATAGGAGATAAAATTTTAATCCACATCTAAGTGGAGATGAAGCTTAAATTATTTTGAGTATTATTGAAAGTTTCAGATTTTATCTTTAAGAGTTTAGAGCAAAATAATTAAAGCTGCAAAATAAAGGCAAATATCGAAAAATTATGATTCAAAACATGTATGTGAAAGAAAGAGTATGTGGAAGAAAATTGTCTGGTGCACTTGGCATTTATTCTTTCCTCATATTAAAGAGATTATGTACTTGGGGTCTATCCCTTCCTCCATGTTAAAGAGACTAAGATACAATCTATACAACACTTAAATTTTCCTACAACACTATTATAGTTAAAATCTAGGGGAATGTGAACTTACCAGGCTTCCTATTAATGGTTTATATAGCACAGGCTAAAATTATATTTTTATTATAAAGAGTTTTAAGAATATCTCTATCACATTGTAAGTATAATTCCCAGGACAATTTAAGATTTGCAAATAAATTGAACAGATAGGTTGTAGAGTGTGGTATAACCCAGTTCCAATCTTCCAGTTAGTAATATGACCTTTACTGTGGTATATTTTTTACAAGTAATGAACAAATATTCCTTACTCAAGTCCATGTTTTGTGCACATTTCTTGAGTTTTCACTCAATGTCCCAGGTCTGGGACTGTTTCCAGGACTCCACAGGACATTCACATACCCTGTATCCTGACTTCTCTCAATATAGATGAGATGATTTACCCTCAGTCTTGGCTTCAATCAGTAATGGTTGCATACTTGATAGAACATCCTTTAAGATTTGTCATATTCGTTTTCATGACTATACTGAGGTTATGTTTTCCTAGGATTATGACATCACACCAAGGGCACATAGTTACCCACATGAAGTAAGTGTTGATGCTGACCTTGGTCGTTGGTCTGAGACAGTGTTTGTCAGACTTCTTGGTTGTAGAGTTGCTTTTTAGGCCCCATTCTCCAGTGTCCCCACAAGTAGGTGCTGCTGCAGAAGGTGTGGGGAGCCTTGTTCTACTTCCTGGAGGTAGAAAATCAATACAAACTGACAATGGGAACTTTGTCTTGGGAGATTGGTGTCCTCCCTCCTGTTTATTCCTTCATTCAGGCTTTCCTTGATATTTTGGCTTTCAACCTACAAGGGGTTCAGTTCCTTGCTTCCTCTGATTATTGTAGCTTGTATCCTTTGAAATCCTACCATCAGTGTGCTTAGTGTCTTTCTCTTTCTCTTTTTCTTTTGAGCACTTCCTTACCCTTTGACATTTCAAGATATTAAGCTCATTATTTTTCATTTTCCTGCCTAAGTCCTAGAGCCAACTTTTGATCAAGAAGGCTGAGTTCCTTTCACTGAAAAGATCAAGACACAAAGCATGCTTATGGTTCCTGGGGGCATTGTTTCTTCTAGTCCCTTTCAGTGGAAAGGATGAGGAAGTGTGTGTATGTTTGTGTGTGGGGGGGAAATCAGCTATATACAAATCTTTCTACACATTGCTGTACATAGTCAACTGAATCAATGTTAAGGTAAATATGACTTCATACTCTGGACACCAATTCTAATTCATGACCACAGATCAGTCTGTTCTCTTTCATTGATAACAAAGATACTTTGAAATAGGAACACACAATACTATTGCTTGAGTGAAGGAAAGCTCCAAATACTACATGTGCCCATGAAGGGGTGCCTGTGTCCACGGTCACCTATGGAAACCTAGTGGAGAAAGCAATGGGTAAGTGGTTGTGGTGTGTCTAGGTTCTCCCCCTGTTCTATCTATTTATATTTTCTCAAATCACATTATTTACAAGACAAAGCTCATTTTAAACATTCTTGATGTTATGTTGTCTCCCTAAATGAAAACAAGTCTAGCATCAAAATCTGAGACCCCATTATGATAGAATGAAGAGGCAGAATCCAAAATTATGATGTTTGAGTTTCATTAGATGTTAATTGGTGTAAGACTTGGGAATGATATAGAACAATGAGAGAGAGAGAGAGAGAGAGAGAGAGAGAGAGAGTTGTGGAGAGTAAGGATGGACATTAAGAAGATGCCAGTCAGTCATTTCTTGTTATACCAGAAAACATCATGAAGTGACATTGTAAAAGGCAGTCTGAATCCAACAGGAAAATCCCTGGGGTTGTCCAAACTTTGGCAAAAAAATGATTTCTCAAAAATGCTTTGTAGTCTAAATGTTCTAGTTTTGATAAATCAATTGCTGAAAAGAACTTTAAATTAGTCAGTGCAGTAAATTACCTTACATTAATTAAATGTCCTATAATGACAAACATTATTTAACGACTTAATCAAAAAAGTATACATCTGATCTTTGTGACACGATTATGACTCAGAATTATGTATTGGTGAGCACAATCAATACGAAGCATAAAGACTTGGGCTGTACAAATCAAATGAGCAAGAGTTGATATTTAAATCATCTGTGTTCTAGAATATACTGAGGTGAGCCTCAGCTTGGTTGGCAGGAAAAACTATCTCCCATCAGAGCAGTGGGGCAAAGAGTCTTCTTCCTTGTAGAGAGGAGGAAAGAGGAAAACTTGGTGGATGGGCTAGAGGAATCCAATTAAGGTTAGGTGTCTAATGAGAAAGCTCAATCCTAGCTTATTGATTTATTTGTGAATTTATAGAAAAAATCAATTCAGGGAAGTTAATCTCCTTCCACTACTTTCAAATGCATATATTTTCTCTCTTCAGCTCTGCCCTCCCCAATTTCCCAGGCTTCTTCTAAGCATTGAGGTTCTCATTCTCCGTTCCCATTGGTTCTATTGATTGAGACCGAAGGAAGTCGAAAACCTCCAGCTCTAACCAGGTTTCCCTGGCCCCACCCCATCTAGTTATAGTCAGCAAGGAAAGCAGTCATGTTTGTTCTGCCCAAGGCCTTGGACAACTTTGGTCCTTAAGCATGACAGGCTGACCTAAAGGTGCAGCAGAGGTAGGCACAGGGTGCAACAGGTGTTCTTTGGGCTCTGAAGATCAGAGATTGACTGTAGAGAGGCATGGATTGAAGCTTGAAATCCTACATTAGAGCCTTGGCATTTTTAATAACTCTTTGGACATTGAGAACTATGGCTGAAGAAATGAGAAGGTCTCAAGTACTTTTTTTCAGAAAGTTCTGGAGGTCAAGCAGTCCTAACGATGTAGTGATTTAGGGATGAACAGAGTTGCCCTTCAGGTCACCTGAGCCAGGTCAGTCCTGGAGGGAAGGTGGGGTGACGCCTTACCTGGGCTGGCTCCTTACCCTGGGCTGGCTCTTCTGAGCAAGGTCACAGCATCCACATGTTGATGGAATCATTTGGGGACATGCCTGCCCTTGCCTGTGGCAGTACGGAGGGCATACACTAGAGCTATGTTCTGTTGAGATTTTGAATTTTGCAAATTGAGGAGCTGAAAACAGAGGAGCACCAGCATCAGATTCGAAAGAAAGACTTTCAGGTAAGTCCCTCACAGACAGAAATGGATTGGGACTTTCTTCACATTCTCCCACACATACACATGACATTGGTTTTGGTTGTTTGTTTTTTTCTTCCCCTCACAAAAATATAGTTTACATTTCAGAGCCCCGGGTGGGGACAGAAGAGGAAGTGAGGAGGGATGTCAGTGCTGTATTTGGATGTGATGCCCCTGAGATGTCTCCATTCCTAAGGACTCAGTCCACAGGGTCCTGTTGGACACTGTGGCTTTTGTGGGAGCACCGATCTGTGTTTACACTCCCCATCTGCAGGAAGTCATACCCTGACAAGGGGCCTCCTCATCATATCCCTGGGTATCCTTTGATCTCAGCAGGGTTCTTGCTTGTGCCTGGCCATCCTCAGCCAAGCAGTCTGCAGTCTGGGTAGCTTTGCACACACTCCTCTGCCACTCTTCAGGGTCATGGCTGAGAACGGATGGCTCTTTCTTTCATATGCTTGGACTCTTACATTTCCTTCATATATGAATGTTTTTTCTTTAACATAAAATATGTTTATTCATATTCCATTATATGTTATGTTACCCAGTACTCACAAATGCTCAAGTATTTACTCTTGTCATGACTACTATGGCCAGTATAAACCTAATCCCAGGATTCTGAGACAGTTGCTGTCAGCAGTATGTGTGTTCACACAGGGCAGAGAGCAAGTTCATCAGACCCAGACCACAGAGAATGAAGTCAAGGCTGACCATCCACCCTGATGGGGGACAATAAACAGAGCTGACCATGGGTGGGATTCCTCAGCCCTACTTCATTACAGTGATGACTGACCTTCTGAATGGACCAGAAGGTTCCAGTGTTTCCAGTTATACAGCCACATTTGCTGGAATACAGGAAGTCAGATGAAACCAATAGTTGTGCACATCTTACTCTGCAGGAAAGTCTCAACAGAGAAGTGTGTCTCCATCAAAAGAGTGTGCTCCTTTGGGGTGGTGGCATTCACCTGTAATCCCATCACTAGGGAGCTGGAGTGAAAGCTTCAGAAGTTTAAGGTCATCCTTGACTATGTAGTAACTTCAAGACCAGCCTGGGATATAGGAGATTATGTCTCAAAAAAAAAAAACTTTTTAAAGTGGGGGTTGGAAAATGGGTCAGTGGTAAAAGCAATTGCTTGCACAGTCTAAGGACCCAGGTTCAATTCCCCAGTACCCAGGAAAAGCCAGCTGTGCAAAGGTGCATGCATCTGGAGTTCATTTACAGAGGCTGGCAGCCCTTGGGTACTCATTCTCTCTTTCTATCTCTCTCTGCTTGCAAATCAATAAATAAAAATAAAAAAACTAAAATCAATATTTTCTAATCTAATCATTGAAAATGATAAAATAAGACAAGAGCTTCCATTTGTTGAACAGCAAAGCTTTGCTGGCCAAGGGAAGCTAGCGAAGAGGCTTCTGTCTAAGCCACAGCTGGGAACCTCAGCAGTAAGTCCCAACACCAAGGTCCAGGTCCCAGTGACCCCCTTCAAGCTACAAGCTACTCAGATGCACCTGAACTTGGCTTTGGAATGATGGTCCCGGTTTTCAACTTGCTCTATCACGTTTCCGTCACCTCCACTCACAGGACTATTGGGCTCCTGTTCAAAGAATGAAACTCAGAGAAGACTGCAAACAAGCAGGTCTTTGGACCGCACCATTGACAAGGCCAATAATTACCCCTTCTAAGGTAAAGCTTCCTCTCACATGTGTATATCAACCAGAGATCTTTTTGTTCCAGTGTGTCCCTCTCTGACTGTTTGCATTTTAAAAACATCAGAGTGTCAATCGTCCTATCAAGATGATTAGTTACCTTTAAGAAAACAGACCCATGGCCTGTCTGCTAGAGGAGGCGAGGCGAGGGCAGGCATGTGTGCCTTCTCAGTCAGTGGGAAAGCGTCTGCAAGGAGCGATCCTCCTGTTAACAGGCCCGACCTTTCCCAGGAAGAAGAGGTTTCTTGTTAATCCCTCTGCTCTTCTCCTAAGCAACTTCCACATAAACAGAAAAAGCACCTTAGCTTTGTGTTTACAAGCAAGAGCCACCTGTGGTTGCTGGTGGCCCAGATCTGACCACTGGCTACATTAATCCACAGAGCTTAAGACAGGAAGGAAAGGGGATAGTCAGAGACAGGAGTTTTGCAAATTGACTTAACATGAAAGGAACTTAATAAGAAGGAAGGAAAGGGAGGGAGAAGGAAGTACCCAGTTATGCTCCTTTGACTCAGTTACCGTTCTACTTTCTCAGTAAATAAAAGCATTTTTAATCCTCATCTCGCTCCCATTTTTTGCCAACACATTTCAGCCCTAAACACTTCTATGACTTCAGAAACTGGCTCTAAATCTTTGCACAGACTTCATTAAAGGAGCAGCACTCAAGTTGATTATATTTGAAACCTTTTTTTTTTCTTTTGGTCTTATGTACTTGTTTTTGACATCTTCAGCATGATTGCTTTAGATGTTTTCTTTTAATTGACAAATAAAAATTGTTCTTGTTTGTAAAGTACAGTGTACATGTAATAAACATAAAGCGATGGATATTCTAAATTTCATGATTTGTTTGTTGCAAAAATTTAGAGAACAAGTACACTTGGTTTTGTCTGCTTTGTTGAAGAATATAAACCTTGAGGTTTGTCTTGCTTGGGCCACTGAGACCTCCGAAGAAAGAAATGGGACAGCCCAGAAGTATCTTCCAAAGGGAGTTTTGCAATGTTCCTACTTAGAAGCCTATGTCTTAGGTACAGGCTTCAAAGTCTTAGCACAAAATTTTAGGGTGCACCAAAGATAACAGAAAAGACATTGATTTAAGTGATGTAGCAAATAATGTGTTGGTATCCCCAATTCCCTGATTTCCCTCCTCCCTGTCCCCAATCAGCTGGATATCCTCCTCCATGGGCAGTGTGGATCAGTCTATGGGGCAGGGGTTATGGATAGCTTAGGAGTCAACCCCGTTCCACCCCCCCCCTTGTATGTTGTTACTGAGAGGGGCCATGTCTCTGGACATTCTCCTCCAACATGGCTCTCACAACCTGTCAGCCCCCTCTTCCACTCAGTTTGTGAGACCGTGGTGGGGGAAAATATCAGAGACTTGGCAACCCTCAGTAACAACACACTTGGGTCATGAGAACCTGGCTGAAGACTGGGCTATCCATGGTCCCCTACCACAAAGACTGAACAGACAGCCCACGGAGGAGGATATCCAGCTGACTGGGGATGGGGAAGGGGGACAATGGGGAATTGGGGATAACAACTCATGGTTGGCCCACTAAACAATGTAACTCATTATGGACAATAAAGAAAAAGTTAATTAATTAATTAATAATTAATTAATTAAAAGCTGTTGATTACTTCCCCCAGGCTTTGTTGCCTCCATTGCACAAGTGGTCACTTCTTAGTTCGCTGTTCTCTCCCAGAAGGAAGTGTGTTCAGCCTACTCATGGCAGCAGATTGCATTTTATATTTTTAACCTAAATAATAAGCACTTTTAATAAAATAAGGTCGGGCATGGTGTGGCACACCTTTAATCCATTACTCAGGAGGCAGAGGTAGGTGGATTGCTATCAGTTGGTGGCCACCCTGAGATTACATAGTGAATTTGGGGTCAGCATGAGCTAGAGCTAGACCTTACTTCAAGAAACAAAAATAAACAAGAAAGGATGGCTACTGCTCTTGACTTCCTGGGATTGCTATGCTTTTCACAGGAGGACCAGATATGAGAAGGGTGTGGACGTACGAAGCATATGAAACTTCAAGAGACATTGTGTATGTGCTTAGACATTTAGCAAACATCAACTCAACATTTATAGGCAACATGCACTAGAGTACCAGTGAGTCTTTGCCATCAAAGACTGTATTTTGGTAGAAAGTACGACAAGAGAAGTAAACTCATACTTACCAAGCATCATACATATTTCATGGTTTTGGACAAGGTTGGTCATTATCACTTATTTTCCCATTGACAGCATCATCCTCACCTGGGTAGGTTGGATACTAAGAGTATACTTGGCACTAAGCCGAATGTTTCCAACCATTTACTCAATTAGGAGAAGTGCTTATCAATATCCTTCCTCCGGATGAGAAATTAGCTTGCATCTCTTGAGGGTTGCTACCTGCCCATAGCTGTAACTGGCAGATTCCAGAGCCATGTAATCAGCCAGCAGCCAATCAATGGCCCACCCAACAGGTGAGGATTGCAACACAATGAAGATTAAGTCAGCACCACTCAGAGGCCCCATCACAGGAAGCTGGACCTGTTTTCTTGCAAAGCCTTGTCATTCTCCCCTGACACACAGCTCAGCATCCAGATGTCAAGATCCTAAAATGTGGAGCAACTCAGAATGACAGGATGGGATTTACAGAGGAATTATCTGAAACCGTTAAGCCTCAGAAAACTATTTCTCTGGTACCATTTTCTTTTTAAAAACTGTAAGAAATCTTATTTATAGTGTTTAATTTCACATCCCATTTTATTAACATAACTGAGATAGTATTTTTTTTCCATTTTTGTTATAACATGCTGATTTCTTGGGCTGTATTATTTTATGATGCATTCTTTCATTTTTTTCTATTATTTCACACTGGGTCTTTTAATAGGTTTTGAGAAACTTTCCTTTTCTTTCTTAGAAAAAAAAAAGCTTTCTTTCTTGGGAAGGTTTTTCTTTGTTGCACTTCCAGCTGAGGAGTCATCTCCCCAGCCATATCAAAGGCTGTTAGCTCTGCTCTGTCCTATGAAGTCTATGGAGATGAGCTTTTAATATTTATTTCTAAAGAGCATTTTCTCTGTTTATATCCTGCTGTTGAAATGAGCAGCTCAATAAACTTCTTAATGAAGGTGGTTGAAGCATTTCCTTATGCTTTCATTCCCATTGCTTCTGAGTTGGCATCGTGGTAAACAGTTTTGGTGCTTTTCAAACTTTGAAATGCCCTAGGAAGTAATTCTGAAATCATTAATTCATAATTCATCACTGCTTTTAGAAGCACATTGTTTTTAACCAATAAACATACACTCAAAGTTATCACTAAAACAAATTGTCTGAAATTCAATCTCTACATGGCTTTTGTGATCAAAGCTACATCGGGAATGAGGGTTCATTATGGGTTGTATTCCATTGCATTGGGGCTGCATCCCAGGACAGGAAATCAGTACCACAGCAAGAGAAAATTGTGAGAGGAAGAGAGGCTGATTGTTTCTAAATCAGGGGAGTCCTGTTG
>PVHP010022132.1:0-28732 GCA_004024765.1 Zapus hudsonius
CATTAATCCATGGATATAATTATAAATATTTAAAGGGAAGTTTGATGGTCAAAACATGTTCATTTAGCCAAACAACAGTAGTAGTTTCCCTCCCAGCTGGTACCTTTTGACTACCAAGCACAAATTCTCTCTTGTGGAGCCTGCCTCAAATGCAATTGGAGTGCAATTGATTACACAGGTAACAGGCCACAGTTGCACCAGTGGGTACATCTTACCTGGCAGGTTGGTTGTGTAGCTCATGGAGTGACTGCTGGTAAGGTTATTGATAATTTTTCTCCCCAGGCAGGGAGGCTGCACAGCACCTTCAGCACCCGTGAAAGTTAGCTAGCAGGGATGTAATTTCCAGCTCAGTTCTAGATTGATTTCTCTGTGTCCTACAAGGGAAACACATAGTGTCTTCAGCAATAGAGTCTTACTGTCTAGTTCTGGTGAACACTAAGAACAGTAGCAATAACTTGTATGGTTTTGTTTGTGGGGGGGGGTCTCAGGACCTTCCTGACCACCTACTCACTAGAAGGTTTCCCATCCATGGCTTTGGAATTTTTCTGTAATAGCCTATAACTTCAGAAAGCAGCATTATCTACCTCATAGGGTACTTCTGTTCAAACTCTCAACTTGAAAATTATATTTTTAAATGAGCTAGATGAGACATAGGTTTCCATATGTCTCTAGTTTGGGTCTAGCCTCCTCCCACTTCCTGTCTCCTCTATCTCCATGTCTGTCTCCACTTAACACTTCCAGCTCCAGAATTTTATGCCTCTACTTTCATATCACATGTCTTTTAGTATATCCTTCCCTCAAACCCATCCCCTCTTTACCCACTCCTCCATGACCACTTTTCTAACATCCTGGTCTTTATTGACTCTCACTGCAACTTACATACGAAGCTAGGATCCACGAGCAAAAAGGAATGTGTGGCATCTGTCTTTCCAGTCCTGGGTTACCTCACTTAGTATACTGTTTTTCAGTTCCATCTGCTCTTATGAAAATCTCATAATTTCAATTTTCTTTACAGTTGAATAAAATTCTGCTGCCTATATTGACCACATACACATTGTCCTCCCATCAGCTGATGGGCATTGAGACCAATTCCATTCCCTAGCTATTGTGACAAGAGCATCAATGAACATGGATGAGTGCTCTGTAGTGAAGTTGTGTCTCTGTAATAGATTCTTTAGGGTATATGCCCAGGAGTAATATAGCTGGTCATAAAGTTTAGCTTTCTGAGAAACCTCACACTGGTTTCCACAATGGCTTTACTGGGTTGAACTCCTCCAAATCAGCCTTCCTCTTCCACGATGCTCAGCCAGCACTTGTGGTCATTTTTTTTCTTTAACTTTTTATTGGAATAAAATTAAATATATATTTACAAAGCAATATGCTCAGTATCATAAGTTACTAGAGAAAACCATTAAAACCGGATGATATTCCTTTTTATGCATTATTCTCCCCCCCATGACTCTTACATTCTTTCCACCCCCCTTTCTGCAAATTTCCCTGAGTCATAGTGGGAGAGTTTAAATTTTGCATAGTTATTAGGTTTTTAAGAGTCTCTGAATTTGTGTTTTGGACAATTTTGGGCACCCTTGGTGCCTATCTCCATTATCCTTCCCTAGGTTATCTGCCTTGCTGTGAGAATAGCTATTCTGCTCATCACACCACTTCCTTAGAGTTTGCTTTAGGGCTCTACATGGTGAGTTTGAGGTGGTTCATCTCCTGCTTGGGTGACCTCATCAACTCAAGTCCAGTTGGTGGAGTTCGGTTGTCCACAGTTCTCATTGATTACTGAAAAATACAAACAGAATCTCAAGCAGAGAGTGGGATCACTATTGTTTAATTGAGACAAATATTGCTAGTTTGGTAAGAATTTGCAGAGTGTAGCATTTCTGAAGACCTATGGTTAGTGAGGACTTCCCCTTGGAGATGGGGTCCTTGGTCCCCACTCAAGGTTGCCTTGGGTCCCAGTACCAGTCAAGGGTACCCTGCCTCTGAGCGGATCTCATAGCCAATTAGCCAGCTGTTGATTACCTACCTAGGTTGAGCACCACTATTGCACAGATGGACACTTCTTGTCTTGCTTATTTGTGCCATATAGCAGTGTGTTATGCGTTCTCAGGCCATCGGTCAGTGTAGCATGAGGATGACCCATGCTTTCTTGGAGTAGCTTCAGTCTGGTTCCCCTGGCAGCTCATGAAACACCTTCTGGCATTACACAGGCTTCTGGGAGCTGGTTTTATCTGGATTCAGCTGGGTCTCTCAGTGTTGTGTGATAGCAGTCTGTGGAATCTTCAGCAATAGGGTCTTACCTTTTACCTGAGGTGGGTATTCAGGAGCTGTGACAAAAGGTTGTCTTATTTTAGAAACCACATAGGTCACATTGATCAATAGCTCATTGTGGCCAGTAACGACTTGGATGGGGAGCCAAAGGTCAGAATCCTTTTTTACTAGAGATAGGCCTCCACCCCCCTATTTGGGGCCCTTCTTACTATACAATGCCCCCAGCTATCTCAGGAGCTTCTTGTACAGAAGGAAGGTTTCTGTGGAGTCAATTTATTATGTTTATTTATTGAGTTTAGATTAGTGTCTATCTCCCCCCCCCCCCGTCAATCTCCCCCAGCCCCCATTTCCTTCTGTTCGTTCTGTCTGTATCCTGAGTCATTTCTCACATTTGCATTTTTCTTAAGGATAGCAATTCTGACCTGAGTGAGATAGACTCTCAAAGTAGCATTTATCTGTAGTTACATGATGGCTGAGGATGTCGAACACTTTGAAAAATACTGAAAATTTGAATTTCTTCTGTTGAGAGCTTGCTATCTAGTTCCATGGCCATATTTTTTTCTGACTGGTTGGATTGCATATTGTTTAGTTTTCTTGACTTCTTTGTATATCCTAAAAATCTGTCAAATAATTTCTTCCACTCTGTAGACTTTAACAGTATTATTTGCTGTAAAAATAGCTTTTTAATTTGATGAGGTCACAGTTGTTTAATGCTCTTATTTTCAGAAAGACTAGAGATCGCTTCAGAAGTTCTTTATCTATTCTCACATTTTTAAGTGTTCCCGTTGTTTTTCCTTTAGTAGATTCAGAATTTCAGGTCTGCTCTTAAGATTTTTGGTATTGCATTCAGAATTGACTTCTTTTTTTGAGGTCTCACTCTAGCCCAGTCTGACCTGAAATTCACTATGTAGTCTCAGGGTGGCCTTGAACTCACAGTGATCATCCTATCTCTGCCTCCTAAGTGCTGGGATTAAAGGTGTATGCCACCATGCCTGGCATGAGTTGATTGATTTTTTTATTGTCCATAATGAGTTACAATATTTAGTGTGCAAGCAATGAGTTGTTATCCCCAATTCCTCACTGCACTCCCCTCCCCACTCCGCTGGATAACCCCTTCCATGGGTTATCTGGATCAGTCCTTGTGACAGGGGACCATGGATAGCCTAGTATTTAGCCAGGTTCTCCTGGCCATGCCTCTGGATAATCTCCCCCACCATGGCTCTCACAATTTTTCCACCCCCTCTTCCGCATGGTTCCCTGAGTCATGGTGGATGAATATTAAGGCTGCTTTAAGGTTGTGAGCTTAGGGGTCTTTGTGTCGAAATCATTGGTTTCTGTCTCACTGGCTTATCCTGTGTTGATTTAATGGCTGTGGCTGTGGGCCCCTTGTTCATCCCATCATTCTCTGTGGGGTTCCATATGGATCCTCCATGATATGACTGTGGTGGCTCCTCTTTTGCCAGAATCTCAGGTATCGGCCTACAGTCAGTTGGTAGGGTTAGACGGGCCCCAACTCTCTCGCTGAATCCTGAAAAATACAAACACAATCTCCATCGGAGAGTGAGATCAGTGTAGGTTAACAAATATACACAATTCTGGATTACCTAGATTCTATTTTTAGTAGCCTCCCTGTCACTCGCTCCCACAGTGCAACTTATTTTGAGAGCCCAAGAGTATGTGATCCGGTGCCTATCACCCTGAATCCCAAGTTCCAGAAAAGGGGTCTCCCTCACTAAGTGGAAAATTGGCTGATTTTGAAAGCTATTGATTGTCTCCCCCAGGCCCAGGCTCCTGCATTACACAAGTGCTCCTTTCTTGGTTTGCTGTTCTCTCCCAGAAAGAGGTGTGGTCAGCCTACTCATGGCCACAGATTGTGTTTCGTGTCAGTGGTCTCTGTTTACTCCAGCTGTCGTTGATCAGTTTCCCCTGGCAGCCTATGCAGTGCCTTCCAGCACTACACTAACTGGCTTCTGGGGGCTGGATACCATTCCGGACGTTGAAGGGATGCTGATCAATGGCATTCTGTGATTTCTTCAGCAACAGAGTTTTGCCTCAGGCCTGGGGAGGGCACTCAAGAGCTTTGACAGAATTCTGTCTTTTTGCTGGAACCTCATGGGTCGCTTTGGTCAACATCTCAGTGAGGAAGGAACCAGTGGTTGAAACCAGGGGTTGTCAGGCTGATCTAATTATTCACAGGCTTAGACTCTCTCCCCTACTACTCATGGCCCCTCTTGCCAGGCAACACTCACTACTTTCTCAATAGGTTACAGTATGCTCGTAAGGATTTTATAGTTTTGAATCTAATATGGTTTATCCTCATGCTTATGCCCTTCCCCTTCCCCCATCCCTAACCCCTCATTCATAACTATTCATTTCTACTAGTTGGCATTAAGAAAACAGTTTTCCTGGTTAAGGACCACATATGAGGGAAAATATTCAGCGTTCAATTCTCTGTTCTTTTGAGAGTTCACTTAGTAAGACCATTTTTTTCCTAAATTTCGATATTTCATTTTTCCTTTCAGCTGAGTAAAATTCCATCGTGTAAATATACCACAATTTCTCTGTCCATTCCTCCATGGATGGGCATTTGGGTTGATTCCAATTCTTGGCTATTAAGAATTGAGCTGCTATAAATATAGTTGTACAAATGTTTCTGCCTTGAGGTGTGACAACTTGTGGACAGATGCCTAATAAAGGGATAGCTGGGTCCATTGGTAGTTCTATGTACATTCTGTTCAGAAGTCTCCACACTGCTTTTCATAGTGGTTGCACAAGTTTGCAATCCCACCAGCAGTGAATGAGGGTTCCTTTTTCCCCTGCATCCTCGCAAGCAAAGATTGTTGTTGGTTTTCTTTATGATTGCCATTCTGAAAGAGGTAAGATGGTATCTCATTGTGGTTTTGATTTGCATTTCTCTGATGCTTAAGGATGCTGAGCACTTTCTAAGATGAGTCAAGGCCACTTCTGTTTCCTCCTCTGTGAATTCTCTGTTACGATCAGTGCCCCATTTTGTAAGGGGCATTTTGGGTTTTTGTTATTAATTTTTTGAGTTATCTGTAGGTTCTAGAAATTAGGGCTCTGTCTGAGTTGTAGCTGGCCAAAATCATTTCCCAATTTGAAAGGGGTCTATTGGCTCTGAGTTGGTTTGTTTGTCTGTACAGAAGCTTTGGAGTCTGATCAGGTCCCATTGGTTAAGTGTTTGGCGTATTGCCTGGTTTGGGGATTAGGGTAATGGAAGCTTCATAGAAGGTGTCTGGAAGCCTTCCCTCTTTTCTATGCTTCTAACAAGCTTCAGAAAGAGTGGTTTCAACTCTGTGATGAAGGCTTGGTAGAATTCAGCTGAGAAACCATCTGGTCCTGGGCTTTTCCTTTTGGGAAGGTTTTTGATTATATCTTCAATCTCTGTGGGTGTGAAAGGTCTATTTAGTGCTTTTATCTGCTCTGGGTTAAGGTTTGGCAGTGGGTAGGTGTCCAAAAACCTGTCCATTTCTTCCAGGTTCTCTAATTTTGTGGAGTAGAGGTTTTGGAAGTATGACCTGATGATTCTTCCAATGTCTTCTGGATCTGTTGTGATCTCACCACTGTCCTTTCTGATTTTGTTGATTTGGGTTTTCTCATTTCTTTGTTTGATTAGATTGGTCAGGGGTTTGTCGATTTTATGAACTTTTTCAAAGAACCAACTCTTTTATTTATCTATTTTAAAAATTGTTTTCTTTATTTCGAATTCATTAATCTCAGCTCTGATTTTAATTATTTCCTTTCATCTTGAGCTTCTTGGGTTAGCTTTTTCTTTCTGTTCCAATGATCTTAGATAGGTGGTTATGCAATTGATATGAGACCTCTCTGTCTTTGATATGAAGGCATTTAGCGCAATGAACTTTCCCCTCAGGACTGCCTTCATTGTGTCCCATAAGTTCTGATATGATGTGTTCTCGTCATCATTTTTTACTAGGAAATTCTGAATTTCCTGTTTTATTTCTTGGATGACCCAATCATTTTTTAGGAACAAATTATTCAGGCGCCAGTACTTTGTGTATTTTCTGGATCCTGTTCCATTGTTAATTTCTACCTTTATCGCACTATGGTCTGATATGATGCAAGGAACTACATCGATCTTCCTGAATTTGTTTAGGGAAGATTTGTGACCTAAGATGTGATCAATTTTAGAAAAAGTCCCATGCGCTGCTGAGAAGAATGTATATTCTGTGTCTTTGGGTTAGAACGTTCTGTAAATATCCGTTATTCAGCTGGTCAGTGGTGTCATTAAGCTCGATTATGTCCCAGCTGATCTTATGTTTGGTTGATCTGTCTAGAGCTGATAGAGGTGTATTAAAATCTCCTACTATGATGGAATTAGAGTCTATTTCTGCTTTATTTTTGAGTAGGGTTTCCTTTATGAACTGTGTTGCACCAAAATGTGGTGCATATATGTTGATGATGGTGATATCTTCCTGTTGGATCATTCCTTTGATGAGTAAGAAGTGACCATCATTATCCTTTTTAATTGATTTTGGTGTAAAGTCTATTTTGTCAGAGATTAATGTAGCCACACCTGCTTGCTTTTTACTTCCACTTGCCTGATAAACTGTTTTCCATCCTTTTACTCTAAGAAGATTGCTGTCTTTAGAAGTAAAGTGTGTTTCCTGAAGGCAGCAGATGGAGGGGTCCATTTTTCTGATCCACCCTGCAAGTCTGTGTCTTTTTATAGGGGAGTTAAGTCCATTTATATTCAGTGATATAACAGTGAGGTTTGCTTTAAGCCCTGCCATGATGAAGGGTTCATAGGGGTTGTTGTCTGTGCTGCTGTTATTAGCGCACTGACTATGATTGTCGTGTCTGATCTCTGGTACTTTTCTGAGGTAGATTTCTTGTTTCTTCTGTGTGGGATATCTCATGCAGGATCTTCTGAAATTTTGGCTTTGTTTTCAAATAGTCGTAGAGCTGGTTTATTTCATGGAATACTTTCACTTCTCCATCTATCAGGAGGGATAGCTTTGCTGGGTAGAGTAGTCTAGGTTGAAAGCCGTACTTCTTTAGGCCCTGAAAAGCATTATTCCAAGCTCTTCTGGCTTTCATGGTTTCTAATGAGAAGTCTGAGGTAAGTCTGATGGCTTTTCCTTTATAAGTTATGGTTTGCTTTTCTCTAGCAGCTTTGAGTATTTTCTCTTTGCTTTCTATGTTAGGCATCTTAATTAAAATGTGTCTTGGAGAATTCCTCTTCATGTCCTGTCTGTTTGGAGTCCTCTGGGCCCCTTGAAACTTGAGTGGGATTTCTCTTGTTAAATAGCGAAAGTTTTCTTGAATAATTCTGCTGAAGATATTTCCTATGCATTTAGCCTGGGTTTCTTCTCCCTCTTGGATCCCCATAATTCTAATATTGGGCCTCTTTATGGTATCCCATAGATCCCTCAAATTTTGCTCACTTGATTTCTTGAATTTATTGAAGCCTATGACATCCTTATTAATTCCTCCTTACTTGTCTTCAACTTCTGATATTCTGTCCTCCAGATTGTCTACTCTGGGACTGATTGATTCAAGGGAGGTTTTTAACATCTCCTTTTCATTATTATTTTCTGCTATAATTTTGTTTATAATCTCCAATTCTTTGGTGAGATCCAATTTTAATCTATTTTTGTTTTTGCTGTTTTAATAATCATTTTTAAGTTTTCTGAAGTCCTCAACAAATTTAATCAATTGATTGTCTAGTTCCTCCCTTAGTTGATTAATGTTCAATTCACTTAATGTGTTTCTGAATTCATTCATACTTCTCTCCATTAAATTCAGTCTGGAGTCTATGCTTGAGTTAGTAAGCTTCATCTCATTCATGTCTTTTCTCATAATTTCCATATCAGCCATTAACTGTTTCATGTTTGCATTGCAGTTGTGGTCAGGAGTCATATTATTCTCTCTTTGTGATTGTATTTGTGCTGCTTCTACTTCCTTGCCACTTTCCTGTTCCATAAAGGGACTAGGAGCCATGGGTTGGGGAGTTCCTTCTTTGATTTCTGTGGGTTTTTTCCATTGATTTCTGCCCATGTCCAAGTAGGGGAGTGGGACTCAGGCACCCTGGGGAGTGCTATTCAGCCCACTTTACTTCCTGGCAGTGGTGCTTGATCCCTGGTACTTGCAGAGATGGCCTGTGGCATCTTTGCAGGTACCCGTCTGAACCTGCCTCTGCCGAGTTTCCCAGGCAGCTGGCCCCAGAACCAAACTAGGTCAGGTTGCCCAAGGATCGCGTCTGCCTGTGTACGTTGGTGGGTCGTGGAGAGAAGCTTGTCTGAGGATCGGTTGCTGGAGGGAGGGGAGCCCTGCGAGCGGAAGCCGCTCAATCATCGGCATGGCCGTGAGGGGACAATTGTTGGACCTTGGGGTAGGGAAGGGTTCAGCTCTGTGTTCCCCTGAGGAGCAAAGAGCTGCTGGGGAACCCTGTGGTGGTCCCGAAGCAGTGGAGAGGCTGGGCCTGGGTTCCGGTCCAGCTGCGACTCAGGGCCTGGATCCCAGCCAGAAAATCAAACCTCCATGGAGAGATAGCCCGTGCCCTCCTGGTGAGCACCCGCCCGAGGTCCGGCCCCAGAACCAAGCTAGGTCAAATTGCCCAAGGATCGCATCAGTTGTGTATGTAGAGGGGTTGTGGCGAGAAGCGCGTCCGAGGATCGGGTGCTGGAGAGTGGGGAGCCCTGCAAGGGGAAGCCGGGGACAATGGCGGGAGCTTGGGGTGAGGGAGGGTTCAGCTCTCCGCTCCTCTGCTGAGCAGAGAGTCATTGGGGAATCCTGTCAGTGCTGGCTCAGGAGTGGTGGGGGAGGGAGGGCCTGGGCTCAGGTTTGGCCTGTGTCCAAAGTTTGGATCCCTGCTGGAAAATCAAACCTTTACGGAGAGAGTCTTGGCGACGCTGTTACTTGTCCACCATCTTGCTCCGCCGAGTTGATTGATTTTTTTTAAAAAAATATTTACTATGGGGGGAGGAGAGAATATGGATGTGCCAGAACCTCCTGCTACTGCAAAGGAACTTCAGATACATGCACCACTTTGTGTAGCAGGCTTTATGTGCCTACTGAGGAATTGAACCCAGGCCATCAGGCTTTGTAAGCAAGTACCTTAAATGCTGAGCCATATCTCCAAACTGAGTTGATTTTTGTGTATTGTCATAGTCAGCCACATGCCACTGGGATGAATCTTTAAACCAGGCACAATTTGGGGGAGGAAAGTATTTATTGAAACCACATATTGAGGGGAAGTTCTGTAACAGCGAAATAGGCTGGCCCTCTTTCACAGGCCCCAGCAGAGAGAAAAACCCATCAACAACACCACACACACAGAACAGGGAACAGGCAGGCAGGCAAGGAGAGAATTCTTTCCCTTTATAAACCTTAGGGTGGGGTCTTGCAACCCTAACCCAGACTTAATGGCTTCCTCGGTTTCTGGAATTTCCTTCCTGCACTGCCCACACAGGAAAGGATGTTTACTTCTACCTCTTTTGAGCTTCCTTACATTCTGCCCCCTACTGAGAGGCTACCTTCCTGTGAACATCCTCAGAGACCCACCCAAGATTACTTGAAAGGTTAAGTTGACATCAAAACTTAACCATCACATGTATGGAGAGAGATAAGGATGTAGCTACATTTTTTCTAAGTAAAGATATCCAGGTTCCCTGGCACAATTTGTTAATGAGGCTGAATTCTAGTGAGTAATTTCAACTTTATGTTTCCTTTCATCCACTGGATGATTGTAGTTGATGGATTTGTATCTGGATCTTCTGTTCTACTTCACTGATCCTCATTTCTGGCTTTGGGTTAGTACTATGCTATTTGTGCTACTATGCTCTGTGGTATACTAGCAAATCAGGAAGGGTGCCAACTTAATTTATTTATTTTGTTCAGGAATGCTTTGGGTATCTGAGGCCTTTTGTCCTTTGGAATGATTCTCAAGTTTATTTTTTTTCTTCTATTTCTGTGAAGAATGGAGCTGGGATTTTTATGGGACTACATTTAATCTGTAGATTGCTGTGGTAAAAACAAACATTTTCACAATATTGATTCTTTCAATCCATGAGCATTGGAAATTTTTCCACTTCTAGTGTCTTTCTCAATTTCTTACCTGAGTGTTTCAGTTTTCTTTGTAGATATCTTCCATTTCTTTGGCTAGGTTTATTCCAAGTCATTTATTATTATTTTGTTTAATTTAGGCTGTTGTGAATGGGATTGTTTCCTTGATTTCATTCTCGGCACATTTGTTTTGGGGACTTAGGAAGGCTATTCATTTCTCCTCATTATCTCTATCCTGTTACTTTGTTGAAAGTGTTTATGAGCTCTAACAGTTTTCTGGTAGAGCTCTAACAGTTTTCTGGTAGAATCTTTAGGGTCCCTTCTATATAGAATTATATACTCTGTAAATAATGATAATTTAACTTCCTATTTATATCCCTTTTATTTGTGCCTCTTGATTTATTGCTGTAGCTAAGCCTTCCAGTACTATATTGAACAAGATGGAGAAAGTGTATGACCTTGTCCCTGATTTTAGTGGAAATGTTTCAAGTATTTTCATATTTAGTATAATGTTTACTATAGGTTTGTCATATATAGCATTTGTTATGTTGAGATGTGTTTCTTTTGAAAAGAATGTACATTAACATTAGGATGAAATGTTCTGGAGGTTTTGTTAGATCCATTTGTCCTCTGATATCACTTAATCCAGATGTCTCTCTGTTTAGTGTTGCCAGGATGCCCTGCCAGTTGGTGAGAATAGAGCACTAATGATGCCCAACTTCATTTTGCTTAGGTTAATCTGTGACTTTACATCTAGTAGTGTGTGTTCACTGAAATTGGGTACACCCATGTGTTGCAGTCAGCCACCCACCACTGGGATGAATCTTCAAACCAGGCACGGTTTTTGGGAAGGAAGGATTTATTTGTAGCTATAGATACAGGGGAAGTTCCAGAATGCAAAAGAGGCTGCTACCCTTTCACAGGTCCGAGCAGAGAGAGAAACCCATCACCTACACCACACACATGGAACAGCAAACAAGTAGGAGCCAATAAGAGAATTTCTTCCTCTTTATATAGCCTTAGGGTGGGATCTTGCAATCCTATCCCAGATTTAATGGCTTCCTGAGTCTCTGGAATTTCCTTCCTGCACTGCCCACACAGGAAAGAATGTTTGCTTCTAGGTTTTTTGAGCTTCTTACATCCTGCCCCTTGCTGGGAGGCTGCCTTCATCCTCAGAGACCCACCCAAGATAATTAAAAAGATCCAAGTTGACAACAAAACCTAACCATCACATCATGTTTAGTACATATATGTTTAGAATTGTAGTGTTCTCTTATTGGATTGCTCCCTTAATCAAATAAAGTGAATGTCTTTATTTCTTCTGGCTAATATTGCTTTGAGTCTATCTTGGCAGATATAAGAGCAACAGCTGGTTGTTTCCTGGGCCCATTTGCTTGAAATATCATTTTCCATCCTTTTACCCTAAGGAAACATCTGTCTTTAATGGCTCTGTGAGTTGCTTTTAGTCAAGAAAGAGAAGGGTCTTGCCTTTTAATCTAGTCTGCAAGTCTGTATCTTTCATTTGAGCACCAAGACCATTGATATTCAGAGTTCTTTTTTTTTTCATTTTTATTGTCCATAATGAGTTACATTATTTAATGGGCAAACAATGAGTTGCTATTCCCAGTTCCCAAATGCCCCTCTTCCCAATCCCCAATTGGCTGGATATCCTCCTCTGTGGGCAGTCTGGATCAGTCCTTGGGGTAGGGGACCATGGACAGCCTTGTATTTATCATGGTTCTCCTGGCCCTAGCATGTTGCTACTGTGGGCAGCCATGACTTTGGGTATTCTCCCCCACCAAGGCTATCACAATATTTCCGCTCCCTCTTCCACTCAGTTCCCTGAGTCGTGGTGGGTATTAAGGCTGCTTTATTGTTGAGAACTTAGGGGTCTTTGTGTTGAAAATCGTTGGTGTCTGTCTAACTGGCTTATCCTGTGTTGATTGAATGGCTGCGGCTGAGGGTCCCTTTTTCATCCCATCATTCTCTGTGGGATTCCATATGGATTCTCCACTGTATGACTGTGGTGGCTCATCTCTTGCCAGGGTCTCAGCTATCAGCCTGCAGACCATTGGTAGGGTTAGACAGACCACAGCTCTCTCGCTGAATTCTGAAAGATACAAAGACAATCTCCATCGGAGAGTGAGATCAGTATTGGTTAACTGATATACACATTTCTGGACTACTTAGAGTCTATTTTTAGTAGCCTATCCATCAATTGCTCGCTTAGTGCATCTCTCCTTGGGGTCCCAGGAGTCCGGGTTCCAGTGCATATTGCCCTAACTGCCCAGTTCCAGTTAAGGGCTCCCCCTCACTAATTGGAGTTTTTGGCCAAATTTCAAAGCTGTTGATCGTCTCCCCCAGGCCTAGGCTCCTCCATTGCACAAGGAGAGACAAAGGTTAATCTGTGACTTTACATCTAGTAGTGTGTATTCACTGAAATTGGGTACACCCATGTGTCACACAGTCAGCCACACACCGCTGGGATGAATCTTCAATCCAGGCAGTGCTCCTTTCTTGGTTTGCTGTTCTCTTCCAGTAGGAGGTGTGGTCAGCCTACTCAGGCAGCAGACTGGGTTTCATGCCAGTGGTCTGTTTACTCCAGCTGGCATTGATCGGCTTCCCCTGGCAGCTTGTGCAGTGCCTTCCAACACAACATTAACTGACATCTGGGGGCTGGTTACCATTCTGGACCTTGAAGGGTCTCTCGATGTTGATTGATGGTGTTCTGTGGTTTCTTCAGCAACAGGGTTTTGCCTCAGGCCTGGGGAGGGCACTCACGATCTTTGACAGAATCCTGTCCTGTTTTTGGAAACTCATGGGTCACTTTGTTCAACAGCTCAGTTAGGGAAGGAACCGGTGACTGGGACCAGGGGTTGTCAGACTGATCAATTAACAGCTTAGACTCTCTCCCCTACTACTCATGGCCCCTCTTGCCAGATGACACCCACTTCTTACTCTACAGTATGCTCCTGAGGATTTTATTATTTTGAACCCATTTTGGTTTAGCTTCATGCTTAAGTCATTCCCCCCTCCATCCCTTATCCCTCATTCATAACCTCTCACTTCTTTCTACTGGTCTGCATAGAGTTTATGGTTAGCCTGGTTAAGGACCGCATATGAGGGAGAATATGCAGTGTTTGGCTCTCTGTTCTTTTGAGATCGCTTAGTAGGATCTGCTCCAAGTTAGACCATTTTCCCTTAAATTTCGATAAGTCATGTTTCCTTTCAGCTGAATAGAATTCCATCATGTAAATATACCAGAGTTTTGTTATCCAATCTTCCATGGAAGGGCATTATAGATTCCAATTCTTGGCTATTATGAATTGAGCTGCTATAAGAGTTCTTATTGAAAGATGTGCATTAATTTGTCTCATTCTTGATTTTGTAGCACTTGCTGCTTTTCTATTCCTCTCTTGACTTGACTAGTATTCAAGTATGATTTCTATTTTCCTATGGCTTCATGTAGGTCTTTTTCCTTCTCTTTGGTACAAAAGATATTTTTAAGTATTTTCTGCAGTGCTGGCTTTGTGGTCATGTATTATTTTAACGTGTTTTGATAATGCAGTTATTTCTCCTTCGATTTGACAGATAACTTTGCTGAATAATCTGGGTTGATGGCTACTATCTTTCAGAACTTGTAATACATCGTTTCAAGATTTTTAGACTTGGCATGCTTATGCAGAGAAATCTGTTGTTATTCTGATTGGTTTGTCTTTATAAGTAAAAAGGTGCTGCTGTCACTGCTTTCAATATATTTCCTTTGGTCTCTGTATTTAGGAGTTTAATTACAAAATTATAAGGAAAGATTATTTTCTGGTCTTGTTTGTTTGGTGTTCTAAATGACTTTTTACCTGACATCTCTTTCCTATTTAGGGAAATTTTCTACTATGATTCTGTTGGAAATACTTATTATTTGGATTGAAATTCTTCTCCACTTTTAATCTCATAATTACTATTTTTTTTCTCTCCATTGTGTCCCAAACGTCTTGAAATCCCTGCTTGTACCTTTCCTTAAGTTTTCTTTCTCCTTGTTGCAGTGTTCTTAACCCTCCACTTTGTCTCAAATTCAGATATTTTGTTCTCTCCTTGATCCATTGTATTGGTCAGACTTTCTACAGAGTATCTTATTTAACCTACTGTGCTTTCCATTTCTGGTTTTTCAGATTAGTTTTTCTTCAGTATTTCTATCTCCTTAATTATATCTTATATCGGCTTCCTTATTTATCTGCTTTCCTGTGTTCTCCTTTAGGAGTTTATTTTCTTGATTATTCTGATTTCATCTTTGTTTTCTTGGAATATACTTATAAACACAATTTTGAATTCTCTGTATGACATTTCATCTAATTAAGTCTTAATGGACTTGATTACTGTTGGATTTGTAATTATTTAAGCAGTCATGGTCCCTGTGTGTGTGTGTGTGTGTGTGTGTGTGTGTGTGTGTGTGTGTGTGTGTGTTTTATTTCTGCATTGGGATTTTCACATCTTGGGTTAATTCTCATTATTTGGGTTTTCCATTTATCAGCTATATTCTTAGCCATGTACGTCAGAAGGAGGAGCTCAGGATGACAGATGTAGCCTCTCTATTACTCCTAGAGTAACAGCAGGAGTGACTCAAAGTGGTGGCTATGTCTTCTATGCGACTGTCCCAGAAGCAAACTAGCAATGGTATTAATAATTGCTTGTAGGTAAAGGATCAAGGCCCATGTGGTGTGTGCTAGAGTTGGGAGGGTCACTTAGAATGAGGACTCACATTAACTTTGAAAAAGATAGAGGTGGTACAAATGTCTGGGAAAGGGAAGCTGTGATTAGGACTTTATCTTCTTTTTTGGGTGGGGGGAGGAAATATTAATCCAGTGTGCTACCTATAGCCAAGAGAACTTGATATGAGGTAGAGGGGTACAGAAAGGGTTATTGAACTCCAAACCCTGAGTACTTGTCTTTTAATTAACCAAAGAATTGACAAGTGAGACTGAGAATGATCTTTATAAAATACCACACTTTATTCAAACATTATAGGCATTTGAGGGAGAGGAGGGACTCGGGAATCAGGGAAAAAAGCTCACCAAGTGGTCCAAGGGCCCACATATAACGACTATCACAAAATATAAAAAGGCATGTGCTTTGAAAAAACAGAAAAGTAAAAGTCAAACTAACCATAAAAAGAAAGGAGATAACTTTATCAGATGGTGATGGCACATACATAGAGTCTAAATCCAAAGACAGAAGGAGAAAGAGCCACCAGTTCTTCTGAGTGCCCAAATTAGAAGTCAGTCCTCACCTGTGCCAGAGGCCCCAGCCACTTTGCCTGGGTTTAGGGGCGAGACCCGCCCACATCCCGGCAAGCTGTTAATTGGATGAGCTGAAGCACGTGGGGGGGGGTATAGGCATGGTAAAGTTGTGATGTGACATTGCATGTGGGCCATCTCTAACTGTCTACCAAACCTGTGTGACCTAGCCTCTCACAGCCCTAATGAATATATATTAGATTCTCTGTTTGACAATGTTCACTAAGTAAGGATTACAAACTGTTTCTGCTTTCTTGATAACCCAGAGCAATGAATTTATTTGTTGGTGATATAACATGTCAACTATGTGGACATAAAGTTTTGAAGATTTTGCTTCACATGTATTTTTATTTCTAGATTTGGGGTGAATAGAGTCCCAACTATGTTGCCTCCAAATGTAACCTTGGAGATTGAATCATTGATGATGTAATTAGGTAATATGAGGTCATTGTGATGGGTTCTAATCCTATGTGAATAATGTCATTATAAAGAGAGCAAATGTGACATAGAAACACACATAGAGGGAAGATGTTATGAGGAGACCAGGAGAAAAGGTGACTATTCATAGCCAAGGAGAGAGGGGTATGGACATAGCCTTCCCTCATAGCCCTCAAAGGAAAATAATGACATTCACTCTTGGCTTTGGGACTTACATCCTCAAAACTGTGACTACTGTTTTCCACTAAGTGAAATGTTCCTCTTGACATATTCTCGAGCTCATTTCTTCTCTTTGAGGAAGGTTCAGTGATGTCTAAGTTTATTGACCCCTCATTTAGCAACTGTATGTCACTAACCTGAACAATACTGGTAATAATGACAGCAGATAGCATGACCATGAATGGGCACCATTATTGGCTTGGCCAGACACTAATCATTTTATCCTCACAGCAACTGCTGTACTGTTGCTTGATCTGATTCTACTACATGATGATGATAGTTATGAATGACTACATTCACCTCATTTGTGATCTCTCCTGGTCTTAAAGAGCCAGGTTCTCTTAGCATCCACACAGTCATTTCCTCTGATCTTGACCTGCATACTTTCCTCCAGCTTCATGAGTCTGCCTTTCTTGATTTATTTTCATGCGCCCACTGCTTCTGCTCTGAGCATGAGACTGCACTAATTAAAAGTAGCAAACATTCTGTTTCCTCTTTATCTCGAGCACATTTGATTCTCGGAGGCAGAATATTCTAAGTGCAGACCCTGCATAATACTTTCTTTTTCCCAGGCTTTGTAGGATTTCACTGAGAACATGAAGGTATTAAAGGCCTTGCTCTCTGCTATTAATTTGTGATGAAATATACCATACTTCTCAATATGAGTCTTGCAGATTTTAAAACCATTTCATAACTTAAGTAACTAACAAATCCTGTATAATATTAACGTAGATATTTTGGCATGTAGGTATAGTTCGGTGGTGGTGGTGTGTGTGTATGGTATGTATGGCATGGTATATGTAGTGCAGATGTGTGCTTACCCTGTGTGCAGGCATAAGGAGGCCACAGCAGAACACGGTGTGTTCTAATGCTCATCTGCTTTGCTTCCTTGAGAAAGAATCTCTCCCTGAACACCCAGGTGCAGTTGCTTTGGTCAGACTACATGATTAGCTATCCCCGGGGATTCTCCCAGTCTTTGCTCCCCACAAGAATGTTACCAACATACACCATTATGCCTAGCTTTTTATATTGGTGCTGGAGATCTAACTCAGGCCATCTCGGCTCCTTAAAGGCCTTCTCAAGCTCTCCTTGTTGCAAGGCAAGTGCTCTTACCTGCTGAGCCATTTCTCCAGCCCAAGGTTTGATGTAATTACAAAACAAACAAACAAACAAACAAACACCTTAACATTAAGTGGAAGCACCAAGTTATTTACATGGCATATCCCTTTCAGTCCTCCCAAAAGTGAAGCAAACAACCCAATGTCTCCCTCCCCACCTGAATCTGTGGGTGTTGTGCATATCATGTCTCTCTTCATTGTATTTCTTCACTCCTGATTTTAGTTACCATCTGCTCAAGCTGTTGGCACCCAAATGTCTGAATCACTGGGTATCGTTAGCCTAGGAAGGAGGTGTGTTAAGACCTAGGCCAGCTACTTTTGCTGAGGTCAGCTTCACTTGTCTAAACTTGAGATATTCAAAACAGCTATTTGCCTGAGTACAGTTGCTAAGAACCTCAGTGACATGTTAGGAACAAGGCATCAAGATAGCATTAATCCTCCTGTAACTTCCAATGTCCCAAATCTTTATTCATATTTTGTCCCCTAAAATAAGCACTGTGCCTTTTTTTAAGTTTCAGAAAGATTTGGAGCTTTAAAGAGACAACAAATACCACTTTTGCTTTTTCTACCCAAGATCTAAGCTAACTAGTAAAGAGAAGGAACTGGCAGAGTAAAACATAGCAAGTCAGATAACGTATGAAAGGGTAATGGAGACAGAGACTGAGGACACTCAATAAAGTCCATAGCAAAAATTCAGAGACTCTTAAGACATCCACAATAAAGCAGACTTAAATCTCACCCACCATGACTCAGGGAACTTAATGGAAGAGGGGGGGCAGAAAGATTGTAAGAGCCATGATGGGGGAGAATATCCAGAGACATTGCCCTCCTCAACAACAACAACAATAACAACAACAACAACAACAACAACAACAACAACAACACACACACACACACACAAAAACTGGCTATGTCTTCTACAATTCATAACATCTACCCCATTGTCTGGTCCAGTAATCCCACTGAGGAAGGCTCCAGTAGGTTGAGAACAGGGAGGAAAGAAATGAGGGTATTACCACAGATTTGCTCATACAAGGCATCTAATGATGAACAATGAATAAGTTTTAAATAAAGGTTTCTTCATAACCAAGGAAGTTCTGGGTGGTTGCTGTGACCAGCATCAGGAGGCATCCTAACTTTGAACCCTACAATTAAGTAGACCTTACACTGGGTCCCAGGAAGTCCTACAGTGCTCAGGCTCTCCAAGTCTAAAGATTTGCAAATCACTCTTTAAAATTGTCATCAAACAGGTATAGTTGAGACAAGGACTTCCCCTGGTTTCTATCAAGAAGGGGCATGGATGTTGGGAAGGTAGGGTTAAGCTGTACTTGCCCAATTCCTTATCCCTACTTTA
The DNA here is from genome assembly GCA_004024765.1 of Zapus hudsonius. Taxonomy (NCBI): domain Eukaryota; kingdom Metazoa; phylum Chordata; class Mammalia; order Rodentia; family Dipodidae; genus Zapus; species Zapus hudsonius. The sequence continues at coordinate 18,738 of PVHP010022132.1, forward strand.
CCAATCTGCTATTCCTTATCTTTGTGGAGGGAGGACTGTGGGGAGGAGAGAGCCAGAGAGGAATGTTGGGAACAGCGAGACCCTGAGATGCATTTAACTACTTACTTACTGTTCAGAAAGAGAGACATGATAAAATAGCACTAATTAGGTAAAGGACAATAGAAAATGGAAAATTTTTCTAGAAAATTAGGCAAAAGGGGCTTGTGATTAAAGTATCAATAAGAAATCAAGACAGAAATCTGTTGAGATCAGCCTGTGACTGTCCTACATTTCTTGATCTTCTGTAAAGCAGTGGTTTTATTGATTGTGCTTTGTCTGAAAGACTATTTAACAAGAAGTGTTTGACTCTATTTTGAGAAGTAGGATGACCTTGGTGTACAGTAAACATTATATGTCCAGTAACACCCATGTGGCACAGACTAATAAATTATTCTTCAAAGTAAAAAGGGTGTCTCACTATAAAACTATTGATGTAAATTGGGAGTGTAGGAATGATATGGGAACTTGAGTGATGGAGCTTTTCTTGGTTATTGGTTGGGCTGTAACACGAGTTAGGGGGATAGATGTTCACAGGCATACAAATGTTCCACTGATTAGTAGCCTCCAAGTTCTTAAGAATTTTGATGAATGAAGTCCACAGACCATAGAGGGAAAAATTTAGAAAGATTTTGTTATTGAGCTTAAGAGAAAGAAAGAGAATATAGCTCCGATATAGAAGAAGAGAGTCCTCAGGAATGTGATAGCTACCCTAGTATCTCTGATTGGGGTCTTTTATGGGAATTTCCTAAGGGGCTGGCTGATCTGGTCAGTTAGCCTTCAGTAGGTGCTCAGGCACTGCCAGGCTTCCAGGAAAGGGAATGGTCTCATTCATACTCCTAGGGAAGGCAACACTCCCTCTGAATTTTCTATTCTAGGAAAAAAGATAAAGAAAAGAACCCCTGTGTTTCTGGCCTCCAGTAAGGTGTGGGCTGTGAGGACTCCTTTAGGAAAAAAAGAAGCCTGATTCTCCCTACAGGCTCAAGGAACTTCCTTGTTTTTACTTTTGGGATCCCTGTTACTCCTAAACTGCCTGAAGCAATGTGCACAGTGAAATCCTATCAGAATAAATACTGGACCCAAGAACTAATCTGTCATACTAGACTGAAGAAAAGGTATAACTCGCTCACCATGAAGACGTGATCACTAAATTCTGTGATGGTAATTGTCAGGTGTTGAAGGGGAGAGGTCCAAAAAGGAAGGCTTGAGACCAGATTCACTATGAAACAAAGTACTCTGTTAATCTGCCTCAAATTTGGGGAGGTGCACTTACTAATATATGTTTGAAAAATGATGGGGTTTGAGCAGAGAAAAACCATCACCAGCACCATACATACAATAGAAAATAGGCAGGGGAAGCAGGAGAGAGAGAGAGAGAGAGAGAGAGAGAGAGAGAGAGAGAGAGAGAGAGAGAGAGAGAGAGAGAGAGAGAGAGAGAGAGAGAGAGAGAGTTTCCTTTGGGGATGTATGATACTGTGCCCAGCAGCCTTATATCATCGAAAAATTTCAGTGCTAGGGCTGGGATATCTCTCAGTAAGTTGTTAGTTGGAGAGGCCTCTGATGCCCCCTATACACAGGCTGTTGCCCAGGTTCGTGGTTGCCCACTGGAACTAGATGGTAAGATCCTACAGCTGAAGGCACCACATGCTTGGGCTGTAGGCCACTGAGAAATCAATCTGGAGCTGAGTTGAAAGCCTCCTCCTGGTTGACTAGCTGTCAGACTGCTGGAAAAGAGCTATATGTAGCCTTCTGGAGGAGAAAAGTACTCAGTGGTCTTAACCAGCAGAGGATCCTTAAACCAGCAGAGGATCCTGTGATCTTTACAGCTAGACAGCCAGTCCAAATATACCATGAGGTTGCATGTCTATAATAGAGGAAACCAACTACTCTCTGACTGGACTTGAGGCCTGCCCCATGGATGCAATTCATGCCTGATACCTAATCAAAAACCTAATAAAAAATCACAAGTCCTACTATTGTTTGGCTAAAATGATATACATACAGCCTGCCCTCTGAATACATATGTTTATACCTATATATTAATGCTACATTTTGGTTAGAGAATCTTCTTTTTTCAGATGGTGATGACCACTGGGCAAGAGTCAAAACTCACCAAAGTGCTGAGAAAAAAATGATAGTGGTGAGTGTTCAGCACTATGTGAGACATCTTTATCACACTCTATTATTAAAGAATAGGTGATGGAAAGAATGTAAGAACTGAAGGCAGGAGAGGAGGGCTTTGCAATACTCTCTTTCAGACGCAAAGTGGCCTTGGTATTCATGACCTTACAGTGGCCAATGTTACCTGCATAAGACATGCATCATAGGAAAAAACGACATCAAAATGGAAACGTGATTAGTTGGAAAAGAAGAAGGAATTCAGTAGGGTGGAAGTTTGGGAGGTGAAACAGGAAGGTTGTGGGAGGGGATTATAACCATAGGATATTGTCTATATGTATGAAGGGTGTCAATAAAAAGTTTTTAAGGCTGTTTTATTGGGGAACGGGGCATAACAACTTATTGTTTGCCCATTAAATAATGTAAATTATTATGGACAATAAAAAAAGTTTTTTAAAATCTTGGTTAAGTTTTAAGTTTTTATTTTTATGTTTTCTACTTTTCTGTAAAAGCTTATGTTAATCATTGACAGGAAACTATGATGTTTGATGATTTTAGGTGAATTTTAGCACAGGTTTGCCTACAGTCATCAGTCATAAAGAAGGAACCGCAAGAAGTAAGAGGCTTTGGCGAGTAGCAATTGGGAGAACAGCCTGGAATTGAAGAGTGGTTCAACATCAGTTGAGCTGTTCACATCATTACAATCAGCAAATGTTCCACTATTTCTTACTATGCCCTTAGAAGGTCTTCAGTGATTTAACATAAATTAACTCTTTAATCCGCTCAACAAATCTAGGAGAAAGGTACTGTTACTATGTTTTTTTTTTCTTGATCAAACTATGAGAGAAAAAAGGAAGAGGTAGAGATGATAGATAGATTTAATTCAGGGCAATGAAATCCTAGAAATGAGAGCTCTAGCCCAGAAGCCAACAGTATTTTTTGTGCATTTGTAGACCTGTGTTAAGTGTTATGGCTCAGGAAGGAACTTGGAATTCAGTGGTTGCTTTGTAAGGACTTTCAATACAATAGTCCCTCTGTTACCTTGTTGTATGGTTCCCAGAAACCTATTGTGTGTGTGTGTGTGTGTGTGTGTGTGTGTGTGTGTGTGTGTGTGTGTGTGTAGGTGTACATGTGCCACAGTGCATGAGTATAGTTTTATCCACTGTACCATCTTTCTGACCCTCAGAAGTTTGTTAAATCAACCCTAGGAAATTACAGTCCACGTTAGGATATCAGAATAACTGTGATTCATTGCTATTGTAAGAATATATTTTCTCATAAATAGGATGGTTACTTTGTGAACCTGGTTTTCCATGTGTTTTTGAAATATTTTGGTACAAACACTGGTGATTATGGAAGACTATTTGAGTCATTGTGAGCTGTTTGTTATTTTCAAGATAAGATAAGAAATAATTATGTAACCTGGTTTAAAAACCAAGTCATATGATTTTAAATGTATTATTTTGTTAGATGATGAACACTGCTTAGAAATAATTGCACACAAGAAAAACAAGTTCTATATTTAAAGAACCATACGTTCTTACCAATAGCACAACTTACAAAATAATAGATTTGTTAGCAGTATTTATACATGAAAACAGTACAATAAAAATATGACCTCTTCACTCTCTTCAGATTCCACATGATATCTAAATATTTAGAACAAATGTAGTCTGAAAATGAAGTTTTCTGTGCCTATCATAGAAGAAATCATACTTCATAACACTCTAAAAACATTGTCAATATAAAATGAGTTGAGAATTTGTAAAGCAGAATAAATGACAGCTCATAAATCACTCTAATTAAAACAAATTAATTAAAACAACTTGCTGACAGAAATACTGTTGCACAATGCAGGAAAATATAATCTATTTAAACAGCTCATTAATTGAAAAGTAACTCAGGTCATGTGACCACCCAGTAAGCAATGCTAGATGTTTAAAAATCTTTGTACAATTGACAGCTTCACCCTGGGTTCTCCTGATACTTAAGATTTTTCCCAAAATATTTTGTTTTGCTGAAGAGTATAAGATTTATAGTGCTTGGCTTCCCACTCAAGCACAAGCACACATCCCCCTGTGATGTATGAGTCATGTTCCCCTGAACTTTCCAATTTTTCAAATTCTCAGTTATTCAAAGAAGGAAATTTTCATATATGCACTGGGTTTTTTTCTTTTTCTTTTTTCTCAGTTTGGTAAATTATTCTATCACGAAATACAAGTGTTCCTGAGCAAAGCAGTTTTGCAGATATCATCTTAGATAGCTCACACATGGAAACGAAGACAAGTGAAACAGTGAAATAAATAGCCAGTGAAAGATCAGACTGTAACAACGTCATTCTGCCAGATCCCCAGATGGAGAGTGGACGGAATCAAGTACCATTGTATCCTAAGTACTGGTTTCCATCACCACATCCCTCTGAGCAGATTCAACTGGAGGGGAACTGGCCAAGGCTAAGCTTCTGCTCCTTGGAATAACAAAGGATTAAAACCATAAAATAATTGTTCAGAAAAAATTAAAATTTGTATTTCTTTTTATGCAATTTTTCGAAACAGCTGAAGAGAGAAATGTGTAAATATTTCTCTCTCTCTCTCACATACACACACACACACATACACAGACACTACACCTTTTACGCTTTTAAAACATACCTTCTAAATGATGTAAGAAAATCCTATCTCAGAAGGTGGTATTTAAACTGAAAATTAAATGATTCATTAAAATATAATCATAAAATATTTGTGGCTGGAGAGATGGCTCAGAATTAAAGATGTCTGCTTCCAAAACCTACCAGCCTAGGTTCAATGCACAAAGTGGTACAGGCATGTGGAGACTGTTGCAAGAGGCAAGGAACACTGGCACACTCAAACTATCTCTGCTTTCAAATAAATGAAAATATTTAAAAAATATATCATTATAATTTTAAAAGAACTGTTCTTCATGTAAAGGTTCTAGCAAGGAGAAGCATTGAGGTAAGACAGGTCTTGCCTGGGAGAAGTCTTTAAGAGGTGTGTCTGACACAGTAAAACTGATAATATCCAATTTTAGTCAGATCTCAAAAACTGATATATATTTATTTGAAATGACAATAAGTTACAGTTACATGATCTAGACTGTAAAACATTGATATATGCTAAAGTATATAAATTAAATGTTTAAAATTATGGAAAAAATATATAGGAATAAAATATATATCCCAGGTCAAAAATATGGCAGTAATTAACTTGTGAATACATTTGAACTTGTGAATACATTATATAGCATATCACAAAATAATCAAAATTATAAAAATAAGAATCAATGCATATCATATTGTCTATAAAGGGATGCCTTGTGAGAAGACTCCATTCTTTGTGGAAATATTCAGGTAGACAGGACAATATAATCATCTAAACTTATTGAAATTCCAACATTATCACTGTATATTCTATTTCATTTTAACAAATGTCAGTGATGTTCATAGAATTACATTGGAATAAACAGAGACAAATGAGAGAAATAAATATAATTGAAATGACAAAAAAGAGGTGTGTCTGAGTGTGAATGTGAATCTGTGAGTGCATGTTTGTGGCAGTAAAATAAACATGTTTTCCTAGCCACTAGTCTCTCCATTTGTGCTGCACTGCTTCTTTGGGTCCCGGTTGGCAGCTGGGTTGACAGGAGCTTGTCCTGCTGGCTGTTGTCCTCTGGAAGTGCTGGGCATTCTGCTGCTGTCGGTAGACCCAGGCAGGGAGGGAGCAGGCATGCTCCTAGTAGAAGCAGAGATGGCAGACCCAGCTGTGGGAGACCCAGTGGACTCAGACAGTGGTGGAGGCATGCCCGTGGGCCTGAGAACCGAAATGTTACAGTTCTTGGAAGCATGGCTTCCTGTGTGTTCAGTTCATCTCTTCAGAGAGAATAAGGGCAGTGACCCAGGGGAAAGGTGGAAATATATTCCCTTTTATAGTAGGAGCCCCATTGGTTAAATAGAGGTAGAGGAGGAGGGAGGGGAAGAAATGGGCAATGGAGATTGGCAGTAATCAGCGACCTGTGAATACCTGCTTTGCATGTATCAGATGGTAGGGGCAGAGGAACTGTTACCATCGAGGGGTGCGAACCTGGAGTCATGTGGCTTGCTTAGGGGGGGCGTTAGGGTTAGGGCCAAGGGTGGAGATGGGGAAACGACTACCAGGTTTGCTGGAGTTTCAGACCCATTTCTCAAACACCCTTTGTCCCCCATGTCCCATTAAGCAATACCAACAGACGGCCATGAGACTCAGGGAATTCAGACACTAGGAACAAAGGCTTATAGACTGGAATATTGAAAAGGAGTGTGTTTCTGCATGTGTTGAGAGCTTACTTGTAGTGGAAAAACAATGCTAAAGCTTGACCCAAAGCATGGCTTGGCAAAGCTGAGTGGTGAAAGACAGCCCTCAAGACCCTGGGGAAGTTCTTAGATTCAACTCCATGCAGTCTCCCCCTTTTAGATGAGCAAATGAGACATCCTCGGTAAGGTACTCCGTGTTCATTTAATCCAGTGTTTCATATATATATATATATATGAAACACTGATATATATATATCAAACAAAGGCTAACCAAGGTCACATGGCTTCCCCGTGCTTCAGCTTAATGACATCCAATGATAAGTCAAGAGCCTTTCAATGCCCTTGACATGAAGACACACAATGCTTTGTAAAGAGTGGCAAAACTTCACAAATAAAATGCAGATTAAAATAAAAACAGATCCTACACAAGAAAGATACTGGTATTTTCTAAGGGAAGAATGGCCCAAATCAACAGATAAGTTAAATATACAGAGCTAGTAAATTCACATGAATCAAACTCTTTGGAATCAAATAAATTCAAATCAAAATGAAAAAGTATAATGTTTACCTATTAGCCTTTTTGTGCAATCATAGAGAAATTGCAATATCTAATACTGGAAGCACTGTGTCCAAAGTTCATGGATATTCCAGGAGACTGCCTACATTTCTTCTTTTAGGTTTGAGCCTTTTAATATCCACAAAGAATTATTTCCTTTATATTTGAGAAAATAAAATCTGTGACTTACGTTCTTATTCTCAAGTAACTTTAATAACTGCTTCACCTCATCTTTCTCATAAATACAGATTTTGTATCATTATAACAAGCACTAAGGTTTTGAGAAGTCTGTCAAGTTTCCATTGAGAAAGCATTTGTTCAAAATACTTGCAAGTTTGGGGTTATGGAGATGGTCCAGGGTTTAAGAGTGCTTGTCACTTATACATGACGGCTTTGTGGGGCAGAGATGTAACATGCTGGACATGGCCATGCACAGATGTAACCTGAGTTCATGGGAAGACAGAGACCAGAGAAACCCTGAAGTTCACTGGCAAACAGCAGCACCATGTTGAAGAAGAGAACGTGTCTCAAGGAAATGCACTGTCCTCAGGTTTCCATATACACATCTTCACATACACATGCACACACACACATATATATATATACATATATATACACCACATTATAAATATATATATAAACGCTCTACACACACCATATATATACTCTATATCCATACATCATATATATATATATAAACTCTATATACACACATACACACCATATATATGTATAAACTATACACACAACACATCACACACCATATATATACTCTATATACACATACTATATATATAAACTCTATACACACACCATATATATATACTCTATACACACACCATATATATATATATATACACTCTATCCACACATCACACACTCCTTACACATACTCCACACACATGCATACACCATGCACCCTCCACACCACACACAGACATTTGGGTTGGCTTAAACAAAGATCTTGTTATGGGAGGCAACATTGATATCCTTTACAAAAATATCTGCATACCAATAGCTGGAAAAATGATGATGGAAAGAATAGGAGCAAAAATGACTTCCATGTACACTGTGGTGGGAAAATCAGAAGTCTTGATTCATAGGCCAAGTTAACTATGGAAGCTTAGAGTCACAGTGGCACAGTAGAGCAGAAACAGCTGGGGGCTTATGGAAGGATTTTGGAAAATATGATTGGTAAATGTCTTGAGCTATTTCAACATATAAGGGGTAATGGAGAGGGGAAGCTTGAGATGGTATTGCCTTCCTGCTGTCTCATCTTTAGCACCGAGGATTGAAAGAGATTACTGGAAGCAACGAAAAGAGAGTAGACAGTGACCATTTGCAGAAGCTGGATGCAGAGATAGCCCTGCACCCAGGAAAGCAGACTGCTGTGGAGGTGGACTTCTTGGTCAAAGAGATGGCCTGGGGACTGAATTCTGAAAGACAGCCCGGGGAGCAGCAAGAGCACCTCTGAAAGGGCACAGAAGCAAGTCCTCCTGCTGACGGCCTCCATGGGAGTTACTCTCTGCTATAGACACAGCAGCAGTGGAGGCCTGACTGAACGTTTCTCTGAAGCAGCCTAGCAAGTAAGCTTCAGTTAGCTTTTCTTGATGTTATTGCCTAGCTAAATGACCCCAAATCATGGACCTACTTGAGAAATGAAAGTGGTATTTCTTCTTTCTGTGCTTCCTGTCTGACATATTTTTTCTCAGATCTGGCAGCTGCTGCCCCCTGACTGATGCCAGGCACAGTGAGAGGCTATGCACTGAGGTGAGCTCATCCACACTGGAGTCTTCCGGGACCTAATAAAATGTCCTGTTAGATACTGGCTCACTCTAGGGCAGCTCAGATATTTCTGTTTTAATTCCTGTACCATTCCCCAGAGGAACTTGCAACAGGAAATTGCAGTCACATGCAAGGTGCAGATGCATAGCCAGTAAATGAAAACCTACACAGTAAAGGTAAAAAAAAATTAACCAATTTAAGATAGGTGTGAAAAAAACACATATTTGAGCCATCCTGACCTGTTATAAGAAAAAGATCATTATTTTGCTTTGGCCCAGAGTCGATTAATGTACAATGCCAATGACTGGAAATATTTGCAAAGAATTTATATTTATGTTTCTTTGCATGTATGTGGCATGCATGCATGTGTATATATATATGTATGTCCACGTGTGTGGGCACACACATGTGTATGGAGGTGAGAGGTCAACATTGGATACCTTCTTCAATTGCTCTCTACCTTTGAGATGCTGAACATAAAGTAATCTGATTTGGCCAGATTATCCAGCCAACCCACCCCAGGGATCTCCTGTCTCTGCTTCTTCAACACTGGGAATACAAGCTCTCACTATCATATATGGCTTATTTGTAGATAGTGGGATCCAAACTCAGGTCTTGGAATATATTTGGAAGAAAGCTGATTCATTGTGTCATGTATGTTCTGGGGAATACACACTAGGGTCATTGTCATGGTTTGATCCAGGTGTCCCCCACAAACAAATGAATGTGTTCTGATAGATTGATCCTCAGCTGATGGCAATTCGGGAATTAGAACCTCACTAGAGCTGTGTTGTTGGGGGTGGGCTTATGGGGGTTATAAGCCAGCTTCCCCTTGCCAGAGTTTGGCACACCTTCCTGCCGCTGTTTGCAGTGCTGTGGCAGAGGTGATGTCCAGCCCTCTACTCATGCCATCGTTTTCCCTGCCAGAATGGAGTCTCCCCTCGAGTCCGTAAACCAAATAAACCACAAACCGCTTTTGTTTGAGTTCTTTCTGTGCAGCAACTAGAAAGCTGACCTAAACAGTTTTGGTACCAGGACGTGGGGTCATCTGTTGCTGCTAGAACCCTGATCTTGTGGCTTTGGTCTTCTGGAAGTGATCTACAGGAGGAATGTGGAAGGATTTGAAATCTCGGCCTAAGAGATGCCTCGCAGTGTTGTGAGTACAGCTTCATGGATCATTCTGGTCAGAGTTGA
>PVHP010022133.1:5630-28813 GCA_004024765.1 Zapus hudsonius
ATTGTCTCCAGGCTTCTGGCTAGAGGAAGTACCACTTTGGCCTAGCCTCCTGGGGACTGACCCTTTCTAATTTGGATGTAAAATACTAAGGATAGATATGCAAAATAAGAGCCAGAACCCTGGTCTGGAGTTCTGCATTTTGTGAATCACAGTGTGTGTTACAGTGTGTTTGCTTGGTGCTGGTGCTGGGCTTCTGTCTCTGTCTCTGCTTGCTTCTGTGAAAGGGGGCCAGCTTTCCCTTAACTTCTTCCCCTGGATCTGTTTAATAAATTTTCCTCCCCAAATCGTGCGTGGTTTGGAGATTCATCCCAGTGGCGTGTGGCTGACTACGACAGGTCTGTTAGTTACTTTTCTCATGGCTGTGACCAAATACCAGTCAAGAAGCAGCTTGAGGAGGAATAGTTTATTGGGGTTTACAGGTCAAAGGGATTCGTTCACCACCGCAGGGGCTGGCGGTAGGAGCCGGCAGCCTAATGATCACGTTGCATCCAGTGTCAGGAAGCAGAGGGTGAGCAGAAAGTAGGGCCCAGTGATTAAACTCCAAGTGCCCCCCCCCCCCAATGACATACTTCCTCCAGCAAGGCTCAACCTCCCAAAGACCTCAGCTTTTCTGAACAATGCTACTTGCTGGGAACCAAGTGTCTAAGCATATGAGCCTATGGGGGGCATTTTCTCTTCAAAGCACAACAGAAGATAAAACTAATCTCTTTGGAAAGGAGGAGAGATCTGTAATGAGGATTAAATGGAGGAAGCTATGCTAAAGTCCTAGAATTGAGTCAACACTAATGTGATATCTCTTGTAGATAATATGCAGAACTATTCTGCATTTCTTTACATTTTTATTTACCCATGACTGAAATGGATATTGACTATATCATTTCCCTATTCCTAAAATATTCCTAAAAATCATCTTTTTTCTTCATTCGGATCTAGCTAAACATTGTAGCAAATTAAGGAAAATGTGTGAAGTCTGCAGACTCTTCCCTTGTTTCTTGTTTGAATTTCCCATGTGAGGGTCTCTGGGATGAGCAGCACTTGCTGGAAGTCATCATTGGCTCTGGGGGTGTTGCGCCCCTTCTTAACGGGAGATATGCAGCCATTTGCAGAACTTTGACAGGGAGTCATATAATCATGCCTCTCTGATTAGAACGCTGAAAACGATGGCTCGATGGGAAATTGAAAGCAGTGGGTATGTTTTCAGCATTGCGGTGCTCATTTTTCCATGGTAACTCTGGCAAGAAGTCTTCATTTTTCAACTAATTTTCTCTTGCATCAATATTGTAGAGTGCCTGATAGACATTTGCTCTTTACATAATTAATGGGGCTGGTTTTACTTTGAAAGAGCGATGGAACAAACCAATCCACATACAAATAAGAGCCAATGTCTGTTCCCTGTTTTCCACAGTAGCCCCTTCTTTCATAGGCCTCAAGATGTCTCTCTCTGTGTTATCTCCATTTCCTCAAATCTTTCCCCATGTTCCTCCCGGATATTTCTCTCATCATTCCATCGGTTCTGCTGAGTCCTTCCTTGTCTGTCAAGTGAGTTTCCAGAATTTGGATGACTCAGTGCCTGCAGAGTTCTTAGTAATTCAGTGTGACTTCAGCTTGTTGGTGTCCAGGTATAGAAGGTCCCTAAAGGGTCAGCACCTCCAGGATGACCTGGAAACTTGAGTAGAATGCATAGTGTACCCACAGTTGTAAAGAAATGCCTCGGGGTAGTCTTCATGCTCTGTTCCAGGTTGAAAAACACCTTTAGCAGACGATAGATTGCATGGAGATCTCTTAAGACATGGTCAAACAAAGAATGATATTTAATGTCACTGAGTAATATGAGCTGGACACCTCAGGAGAGCAAGGAAGGCTCACTTTATGAATGTCTGAGGCACAAATGAAAAAACAGATGTTTACCTCACACGTGAGAATGTGGACGAACAGAATCACTCGGTGATTGCTTCTGTATCTGGCTGGTCATCAGAATGTCTGAGTTTCTGATTATTTGGAAATTCTTCTCTGTGATGATTGCACTATTGTGCGTCCATTTTATGAACTAGAATAATCATCATTGATGAATTGGACTGTTCTCTTTCAAATGGTCGACTTCGCTATCACTTCCTCTCTTTTTTCTTAGGTGTCTCCCTCTATTCCTACACATTCCTCTCCTTCAGGGAAATATCCCAGATGTGTCTCCTTATCTTTCCACCCCTTTCAGACTATGGGGTTACATCTTCATTTTCAGAAATTGAAGCAGTTTTTAGAAGAATAAGTGTAGATTGGCCATAAACACATGAAAACTTTTCACCCACAATAATAATCAATAAGCATAAGTTAAAATCATTAGTTGGCAAAGAGATGATAATATTTTGACATGGGCACAATGTAAAAGTCACCCCTTCCCTGATCTTGGGGATGTTCATTGCCAGGATCTTTCTGGAAAACCATTTGGCATTGTGTATCAAAAGCTTTGAAATAATTCATGTCTTTGATCCAGCTAATCCATTTGGAATCTGTCCAAAAGAAATAGCAGATATGGAAACAACGGTGTGTTCACAGTGACATTCACTACAGTGAGCTTTGTGTGAACAAGCAAAAAGAAGAAATCCAAATGTTTAACAAAAGGGAAAAATTTTAAACACAGGAGGGTGGAGTATCATTGATTCAAAAATCACGTGTGAGATTGTTTTTCACGTGTGTGCTTTGTTTTGATGGTGGTGGTTAAAACATACTTACTCATTATGGACAATAAAAAAAAAAGAAAAAAAATTACCATTTTAACTAACCAGTTTTAAGAATGTAGTTCACCAAGGTCAAGTGCATTCATATTGTTGGACAACGGTCATCACCATCCATGCACAGCCCTCTTCATTTTACAAAACTGATACCTGTACCCAGTAAATCACTTCCATTTGTCCCTCCCCTTGTCCCCTGGGAAACCCCATTTACTGTCTGTTTCTGTGAACTTGCAGATTGGAGGTTCCTCCAGTCGATGGTACTGGATTTGTGATTGTGTTAAATGACTTTCAGGGCTCATGTGTATGGTAGCATGTGTCAGTGTTCTTTCCTGTGTAAGACCAAATATGACTTCATCCTGTGCATAAACTACATTTTACCTATTCCTCCATCAGCACGAAACAGGCTAGAGTGGGGTGGTTAACCAAACTTGGGCTTCCACCCCACAACCCCACCCGAGTTTGTATCTTAAGTTACCAAGGAATTTACAGACTCAGATGGAAAGTATTTTTAAACATCACACATGTTTATTTATCAGAGTAAGGAAAAAGGAGAAAGAAGTGGAGTAAAAAGAGAGGTCACAAATAAATAAAAGATCTCTTTACCATGTTTCTAAGGAAAATTAAACAATAAAACCCATAATAAAGTGGTTTTCTCTTTCTGTCAAGATCAGAGGGAAAGGGCACTCACCTCCTTGAACCTGGGTGCATCCAGAGCCAAGCAGAAAAACCACACGCTTCACTCAGCTCTGGCCTAGCTTTTTAAAAAATCATGCTGGAGGCGGGGCAAAGCCCTGACTAGGAAGGAGTGTGGCAAAGTTGTGTGAGATCATAATGGGCCGGCCTTAATCCAGTTTGAGGGTCTACCTGCTAGTCTGCCACAAACAGACATGTGGCAGGTGTTCCTCTTGTGGATATCATCAATGGTACTGCTGTACTGAGGCTCTGCTTTCAGCTATTTGGGTGTAAACAGAAGAAAATTGGGGCTTTGAAAAAATGTTTCTGGGGACATGTATCATGATATGTCAAATTAAATAGCAGACTATTAAAATGACACGATTCCATTCAGGAAAAGTATGTGCATAGTTATAGCAGAAGCAGATAGTGTTTGGGGTCTTTTATTTCCATTCATTATTCTCTATTATAAAAAAGTATACCAAAAAGTAGTTGGGATTATCTCCACCCCATCCCCACCCCCAACACACACAATCTCCAGATCACATCAACAGGGTATTTGACTTCATTTTCTCTTTGCCTTTAAGTAATTTCATGGGCGGTGCTTTCAGAATTCTCCCTAGAGACACATGAAAACGCCATGAAATTCTAATTTAATTACCCGTGTCTCAGCAGGAGAATCACAGCTGTTCCATCATAAATAAGGAAAAGTGACAGCTAGACACAACTGAGTTCAGTTGCAGCCAGTGGGGAAGTAGGTTCTCTTTAGCTAGAAATAGTCCACTCAAGAATGCTGCTTTTATGCTTAGTTTTTTTGGACATGTAAGTAAAGTTGCAAAAAAATGAACAAAGTATCATGAAAACATCACTCACTATGTAATTAAGCACTGACTACTTTAAAGCTAGTTTGTGATTGTGATGAATGGTATTAATAATAAGGAAGTTCTGGAACAAAAGTCTATTACTTTGAAAGCTTAAATGAGAAGTAAATCATATTAAATGCAATGACAATATAATTACACTTAAATGCAGGAAGCATCACTTTTCAAATGCAATAATGAATTGAACAGTACCACTCATTTATTCCTTTTCAACAATTATTAACTGCTAATATAGAAAAATAACAAGTGCTTATAAAATCATACTGTACTCATATATAGCTATAATTATCTTAAAATATTAAGATCTAGTTTCTTTCTTAAGATTTGTTTCCTTAATGAAGTCTTGTCTAATTTAGTATCAATCTTGTTATTAATTTTATTCCTTTATGTTTATATATGTGTATATATGTATGTTAATCATTATGTGCGAGTTCCTTACATATATACTTATATGTAGCTTAAATTCATTTATCTCTTGCTATAGTTAAATTGTGAAAGTTTTAACAGCATAAAACATTTTGTATATTATTTTATGGGAATAATTCAACAGTATTGTCATAGCAATTCTTTCTTAAATAGTCCTTAATCTAATGAGACTCATTAAAAATATTTTGTGCAAAAATCCATTCTTAGCGAGGTGTGGTTGCCTACACCTTTAATCCCAGCACTCAGGAAGCAGAGGTAGGAAGATTACCACCTTCCTCTCCCGCCCCCCAAGTTTGAGTTCACCTTCAGACTACATAGTGAATTCCAAGCCAGCCTAGGCTAAAGTGAGACCCTGCCTTGAAAAAACAAACAAACAATAAAAATCCATTCTAAGTTTATCCTAAATCTAAAAACAGTTTTCTCTACTTGTATTCTTTAATTTTTCCTGTTTCCTCCCCTCTTTTTTACTACATAAAACAAAATGATGAAAAAGAAATAAGATAATTTTCAAACACAAACCCAGGTTGATACCGACTGATACAGAAGAGAGCCAGTCTTTGGAATCCAGAAGAACAGGGTTGAGTTCCTGCTTGACCACACACCTGTACTGTATGATTTAATATTTCTGTGCTACAGTTTCCCTCTTGGTGAGGCATTCCCCTGATGTTAAGGAGTCGTCGTCAGAGTTGGAAACATACCCCAAGAACCTAGTAATGACGTCTCCTAGTAAGTACTCAGCAAATGCAGGGTGTACCTGCCAATATTTCTCTTAATCATCACAGCTTTCATTGGGAAAGCATACTATGCTATACTATGTCATTGCTAGAAACATTCTTTGTAAAAAGATTACAGATTCCTACCCCAGAACACAAGACTCAGCTGCGTGTCTTTTTTAAAAACTTATTTGCCTGTGTGCGTGTGTACATACCTGTACACATGCACGCCTCATGGTCTCTTGTCCCTGCAAAAGAATGCTCATACGGCTTTACATGAGTGGTTGGAGAATTGAACCCAAGTGGGCAGCTTTTGCAAGCAAGAGCCTTTAAGCACTGAGGCTTCTTCCCAGCCCCTTAGCTATGTGTCTTGATGGATGTGTGTTTAAGGATGAGCTTCAAGAGTCAGGTTATGGTTGTGCTGAGTGCTTTCGCCTTGGCAAAATTCCTTTAGGCTAGGTACCAGAGAGTAGGCACTGTGCATAGAGTCGAGCCATCTGCCATCCTTGACTCACAGACTTGGATCAGCATGAATTGGGTTGACAAGTTGCTTGGTCCCATGGGACACAGTCTAAAATGACTCCTAAAATGAATAGTTTAATTATTTTAACATCTACATGTACTACTTTTACCAAGTTTGAATCTTAAAAAAAATTAAAAATGATAAAAATATATGTAGAAAAGTAGCACCAAGGAATTAGAGAATACAAAAATGGCAATAATTACAATCTACATACTATGCTTGAATTTTCAATCCAGTAAGCTTTTGAGTAATAAAGTAAGAAAATAACTATATGTGACTTTTGTCAGAGGAAACTAAAACTCTCCTTAGCCATGAATTCATTTCTCATGAAAAAATAAACTATAAGGGAAATGCTTTCTAAAAAACATTCTTAGAATTGTTTATTAGATAATGAATTCCAGGGATGTTAAAATGTGCCACTGTGGTATGCAAATCACATAATTGAATACTGTTCATAGGGTTGTGACACAGGATCAGGACTGAGATCACTTAAGGAAGGAAGTAGACTATTGTATAATGTATGAGCTGCTGTGTTGATCACTTGTTACAGTTTGGTTCTTGGGATGAAGTGGGTATCTTCTTCATTCCATAGGAAAGTGTAATTCCCAGGCTTCCTGATGATTCATATACTGGAATTTCATCATCAGCAAGCCTGCCCAAGTCCCTGAACCTATGGGCCTTCCATTCTAGTGGAGGAGATAAGAAATGGAATAATCTCAAACTAATATATTAAGCTCTTTCCTCAAGTCCCTGCCTTATTTTTTTTCTAAATTGACTATGACATCATCTGTTAGGTTTTCAGTAATACTTAGTGTATTATTGTAATAGTTCCTAGAGATTATCATCTGTACCTGTGAAGTTTACAGATTACCCTTGATCTTTTTATCATTTTCTTAATAAGGAAACTTGGGTTAATCAGTAGATTTTAAAATGCTGTAATTAATATTTTATATCTAATCACATGTTTACTATTTTGATGATTTTTCTTTCTGTAATTCGGTCCTTCCAACTGGAATCACTTTCCTTTAGTCTGATAATAACTTTGTAGTGTGGTGCACTGGCAACTAATTCTCCAATCACTTGTCTGAAGATATCTATGTTATACCTTTCCCCGTTTATTACTCTGAAGATACCATTTTATGTCCTGTAGTTTTCATTGTATTAAAAACCACCTGTCACTTTAGTGCTCCTTGGATGGTAACATATCTTCCCCACCCCCAGCCAATTATCATTTGTCTTTCTTTCCCTTTCTTTCTGTTTTTTTCCTCCTCCCTTCCTCTCCCATCCCCTTCTTTTCTTTTCAGTGCTAGTGATAGCACTCAGGGCCACTGTCATAAGAGACAAAGGCTCTGCTTCTGAACTATGACTGGTCCCCCCTCTAGCCAACTTTCATTTCGTTTTCTTGGGATGTGTTGTGGTGCTTCTGTGTTTCCCAGTGTCAGGAATTCAGAGTGCATCCTGCCTGGTTGGGTTGGAACCAGGGCTGCCCATCCACAGGGTCATACTCCCAGGGGCCAAAGCTGCCTGCAGCACAGGAGCAGCAAGCTGAGCTAGCTACTTTGGAGATTAAGGAGTCGCTGTTAGGAATGGAAGATGATAGGAAGGAAAAGGTCTAGGATCAAGTTGGCATAAGTGAGACTAAAAAGCTAAAATAACTAAATATAATTATTAATCAGTTTATTAATAAATTCAGGCTGTAGCAATTACCGTCTTGCCATCTGACCAAAAGTGGTTTATTGAGGAAAGGGTTAATGTCAGGCTTTCAGCTTTGAGGGAAGATTCATCATGGCAGAGAAAGCATAGCAGGAGTGGATAGCTGAGTCACATCTTCACACAGCAGGGAGGCAGCAGAGAGAGCTCAGCCTAATAAACACTGCTGGGCCACCAGGCTCCAAAGCCATCCCGTCCCCCAGTGACACACCTCCTCCAGCATGGTTCCACCTCCCAAATACTCACCAGCTGGGCATTAAATATGAGGCTTCATCACAAATATATGAGGCTATGTAGAATATTTTGCATGCAAACCGCCACTAGGGCTGAGAATGTAACTCTGTAGTGGAGATCTGTCGGGCCTGAGTGAGGTGCCAGATAACATCCTAAGTACCAAATATAATTAAATTAAAGTTTAAAAAACTTTAAGAAGATTATTCTCTTAAGCCTGGCAAGGTAATGTATACTTTTGGGTAGGCTGAAGCCAGAGGGACACTTGTGGCCACGCGTTTGAGACCAGCTGGACAATATAGTAAGTCTCTGTCTAAATTAAATAAATACATAGTAAAAATACTTTTCTCTGAATTTTTAATCTTACTTAGCATTTACACTTTGATTCCATCCTGCTTGAGTTTTGCTAAACTTCCTGGAACTGTGGGTTGATGTTTTCATCAATTTTGGAATATTTTATCCATATCTTAAAATATTTCTTGTGCTACGCATTTTTGTTCTTCTCCTCCGAGAATGTTAGGTCATTTAACTAGGCTCCATATGTTTCCCATGTTCTGTGTCTGGTTTTTAATTTTGCTTTTTCTAATTTTTTTCTTTAAGTTTAAATACTTTTTCTTGACATGTTTGTTTTTTCAGTTCATAAAAAATATCTTCTGCTCTGCCTAGTATGCTTTTGAGGCCATGCAATGGAATTTTATTTGCAAGTATTATATATTTTAGTTCTAGATTACCTGATATTTTACTCCAAATCTGTTAGTTGTTGATATTCTATTTACTACATACATAGTAATGTTAAAGTCCTTATTTATAACATAGATTATCTGAGGGTGAGCTTTTCTTGCCTGTTGTGGTAACTTGAATTAGGTGTCCCCATAAACTCATGTGTTCTGAACGCTTGATCCCCAGCTGATAGCACTTTGGGAAGTGGAGCCTTGCTGAAGGAGGTGTGTTGTTGGAGTCAGATTTAGGGGTGTTATAGCCAGCTCCCCTTTGCTAGAATTGGGGTATTTGGGCCAACGATTATCCAAAAACATTTCTCTATTCAGATCCATAAGTCCGCATGCTCTGTGAATATTACAAGGTGACAGTAAGTGAGAAGCTGCGGAGGAAGAAGGAGAGGGGATAAGGTTTTCCCAGTTAAGGATTTATCACAAGACAGCCCTGGAGTTTTAATTCAATATTTTTGTTGTTGCCTCCATAGTCTCTAAATTATATCAAAAGTGTTCACATGTGGCTCTTCTTCCACTGCATTAGTTATTTTTCTCATCAGTATGACCAAAATGCCTGACAGAAACAATTCAAGCAAAAAAAAAAATGTTTCTTTCAGCTCATGGTTTCAGAGGGTGTAGCCATCATAGTAGGGAAGGCATGACAGCGTTCATGGCAGCAGGAGTGCGTTGTGGGCTCTTCACATGATGGAAGACAGGAAATGGAATGCTAGATGGAACTAGGAAGGCCTATAACCTCCAAAGGTTCACCCCTGACTTACACCTCCTAAAGGCTCCACAGCCTTCCAAATAGTGTCACAAACTAGGGACCAAGAATTTAAAAACGTAGGGGATGTGCCAAGTCAAACCATAGAACCTCCTTAGTTATATGTTATTTGTGGTCATAGAAATACACATGAAAGTGCAAATATTTATCTTGATCAGTATGGCAAATAGGAAGTAGTTCTTATTGATTGACTCATACCCGTCTTGGATTATTTTTATCTTTCCTTTTAAGAGTGATGTTGGTTCTTTTTTGAACAATCTTGGATATTTTGGTATAAAGTGGAGAAAGGAAAGTGTCACTTCTCTACTCGATTTCAGTTTTAAAATATATTTTTAATTTTTAAAAAATATTTTGGGCTACTTGCCTCCAGTGCCTAAGGCCCCTAGTTCAATTCCCCAGTACCCATATATGCCCCTGGTGCATTCTCTCTCTCTCTCTCTCTCTCTCTCTCTCTCTCTCTCTCTCTCTCTCTCTCTCTCTCTTTCTCATTTCTCTGCTTGAAAATAAATAAATAAAATAAAATAAAAAGCGAATAAAAGAAAAATAATAAGAAATATTTTATAGCAGAGTTGTGCAGCGGAAGCTTGCTGGGCCCATAAAAATATTTTATTTATTTATTTAAGAGAGAGAGAGAAGCAGAAAGAAAGAGGTATACATGGAGACAGAATATGGGTTTGCCAGGGACTCTTGCCACTGCAAACAAACTCCAGATACATGTACCACTTTGAACCTGGGCAGGTGGGCTTTGTAAACAAGTATCTTTAACTGCTGAGCCATCTCTCCAGCCTTTACTACACTCTCATTTTGGAAATCTCTTATCTGAGAACAGAGACAAAGACATTTAAGATGTAATGAACAGAAGGCTTGTAAGTCATTTGCCTTTCTTTTGATATGACTTTGATTGTCTGAAGGCTGGGTGTATAACTTTTCCATTTTAGAATGAAAACATACTTCTGAAAATGATAAATACTTTTTTAAAAATTATTTTTACACACACACACACACACACACACACATATATATATATATATATATATAGAGAGAGAGAGAGAGAGAGAAACAGGTAGATTGGGCATGCTGCCAGGGCCACTAGCCACTGCAAACAAACTCCAGAGGCTTGCTCCACCTTGTGCATCTGGCTTATGTGGGTACTGAGTGAACCTGGGTCCTTAGGCTTTGCTGGCAATGCCTTAACCCCGAGCCATCTCTCCAGCCCTAAAAATACTTTATAATCATCTAGAATGGTATAGTTGAAAATTTTCATATTCTAAAAGTATTTAACTATCAAAATCAACTGGTAAAAATTAATATTTTCTTGATTCTATTCCACTTAAAGAGATATTTTATCTACTTAAGAGCAAGACCCTTAAAATGATATTGGATGTACACTATTCAAAAACTTGTAGTTTCTGTTTGCTGGTTAGCTTATTTTAAATTATGAGAAATTTCCTGTATACATAAAAGCCAAGAAAATAAATACACTACTTGTGTATCATCACACTCGTGTTATTCCTATCTTTCATTTATATCATGTGCTAAAGAAGATTTGCTTCTGTCATGGAATTGGAATGTGCTTTTCCTGGAATTAGTCTAGGTTTTTCTTCCTTCTGATTTTATTTGTTTGTCTCTAGCAGCTTCTATGAGGAATTGGGATGTCTGTTTTCATATTCCTCTCCACATGACCAAGTGAAATAATATTAGGCATTAGTGCCTGGTATGTTTCATGTGTGGAAACCCCTTAAGTGCATCCCAGAGAATGTGATAAATCCTTGAAAACACAGTGGTTATTCTAACACTGAAATCCTTTCAGTTGATGAAGGGTTTTCAAAGGCTGAGATTCCGTTTCATGCATATTCAGAAAAGGGCTCTTACACTCACAGTCGAAGTTAGTATGCAAAGGCACAGTCTCTTCTGTTCTTGTGTCCCTGCTGCGGACATTGTTGTGGATGTCATGCACAGGAACTGATCCCTCAGTATGTACCCATACAGCCCTCTTCCCTATTCTGTGTACTTTAAGGCTTTAAGAAGAACGTTTTTAAAGATATGTGCAGGGTTTTCATTTTTAATTCGCATCACTTACACACTTGCATTTACACGCTTCTGGTGGCTTGTTGAAGACAAGAATTTTCAAAAGCCTGGGGTCACTAGGCTGTGTGCACTAAGTCGGGGAGGCAAAGGTGCAGAGGTCAAGGATACGCAGTTACTTAAGCATGAAGTCCTAACAGCACACTAGATTCTGGGGTGGAAGCCAATGGAATCTTTTTTTCTTCTTTGCTTGGCCACTGGAGTTATGCAAACAGAAGTTATTACACACCCAGGGGTTCATGATTGAGAAAGTAAACTTGTACATTTGGTTTTTCTTGTAGGTTCAAAAAGGCATTTGAGTCTGAGCCAACCCTGCAGTCGGGAATTAATTATGCGGTCCTTCTCTTGGCGGCTGGGCACCAGTTTGAATCTTCTTTTGAGCTTCGGAAAGTTGGTAATTATAGCTTGATATTTCATGAGGAAATGAGGAAACGGGACCCAAACTTGGAGCACAGAAATATCACCCTTGATAAATAGACCCTTCTTTTATTTTCTCATCTGACTTGGTGGGGGGCGGTTTATCAGATCGCTTTGCTCAGTATTTCATCCAATTGTGCAGAATTCCGATATTAGCTTGTAATCCAGATTTTATTTTACATGTTTTGGTTAATATTGTTACAACTCAAACTCATATTAACAGCAGGGACTGCACTCAGCCTCCAGCTCCCAGATAAGGTTAGTGTTGTGGAACATTTTTATATTTAAGATTGGGCTTTTCAAATTTTTTCCCACTTAAAAAATTGTTTTTTTTTCTTTTTTTGGTGTGTATATATTACTGGATGCACATGTGTGGGGTGTGTGTCTGTATGATTTTGTGTACGTGTGCAGGCCAGAGCCAGAGGTCTTTTTAATGTTCTTAGGTTTTGTTTTGTGAAGTTAGGTCTCACTCTGTAGTCTCAGGGTGAATTCGTGGTGATCCACCTACCACTGCCTCCCAAGTGCTGGAATTAAAGTGTACCACCACTTGATTGTTGTGAGACAGGGTCTCTCACTGAACTCAGGACTCACTGATTTAGCCAGCTAAACTAGCTACCAAATCTCTACCACTCAAAGCGCACACCACCATGCCTGGCTTTCCTTGAGGCTACTGGGGATCTGAATTCAGATACTCCATGCTCACGTGGCATCTCCTCCTCCATGTTCACGTGGCATCTCCCTCCTCCCTTGCTTACTTGGCATGTCCCCAGCCCCTCCTTACATTTTCAAAAGAAAACCCCTGTAAATTTCAGAATTTAGGAGGTGGAGGTTGAAGGATCAGGAGTTCAAGGTCCTCCTCACCTACATAAAGAGTTGGAGGCTACCCTGGGCTACATAGGGCCCTGTCTCAAAAACAAAACAGCTCCACAAAAAATTTGTGCTTCGTTTTGCTGCCTCTCAAGCATTGTGGACCCTATCATTTCCTGGTTGGTGGAGGTGGAGCCAACACCCTCAGAATAGTAGTAAAGTGGCCAGCTGGCTTGGTAGTGACTGTTCTCCTCAGACATCACTTAGGAATTGCTGCCATTGACAGAAGATGCTCTTCTCTCTCTTGTCGGCAGTATTATTTCATGTGTTGCCCTTTTTATTGGAATTAAAAAAATTAGGGCAACTTTATGGATACATTTTGAGTGATTTTGAATATCTGGCTTTGATAACATTTTTCAGATGATGACTGTGTGTCCTGGAATACTGATACAGGAACCGGATTTTATTATCTTGTATGTCTAAATGCCCTCTTTCAGACCTCCCTGCTTTTGGAGGGATTATGAGTACAGACCTAGAAGTCTTCGGACTTCCTTTTTAGAAAGGGAAAAACATGGAATTGCAAATTGTAAAAGAAAATTTCCATTTAACATCTTTAATTGAAAAAGGTTTTAAGTTTCCTTTTAAAAATGAATTTGGGATTGGAGAGATGGCTCAGCAGTTACGGCATTTGTCTGCAAAGCCTAATGACCTGGGTTCAATTCCCCAGGACCCATGTAAAGCCAGATGTGCAAAGTGGCCCATGCATCCAGAGTTCATTTGCAGCTGCTGGAGGATGAGCCCATTCTCTCTGTCTCTTCTCCCTATCTCACTCTGCTTGCAAAGAAATACATTTTTTAAAAGAAAAAAATGAGCCAGGCGTGGTGGTGCATTCCTTTAATCCCAGCACTCGGGAGGCAGAGGTAGGAGGTAGGAGGATCGCTGTGAGTTCAAGGCCACATGAGACTACATAGTGAATTCCAGGTCAGCCTACCTCGAAGACCTCGAGACCCTACCTCGAAAAACCAAAAATAAAAAAAAGAAAGAAAAAATGAATCCTGGGCTTTTAAAAATACCATTTGGGGAAGGGCTTATAATTATAATTATAATCTGTAATTTAATGTTCTAAGTAATTTCTGTAGGTAAAGAAAATATGAGCAGACTACTAAAAGAATGAAAGGTATAATGATGACCAGGGCTGTATTTCAGTGGAATTAAAAATCATAACACTCTTTGAAATAGTTTTTATGTTGGTAAACGAAGTCTGAGAAAATAAATTATACCTTGTAGTTTTTAGAAACTACATTGCGGTTTAGATTCATTTAAAAACTCTACAGTAGCCAAACGTCTTTCTGTTTCCGTGATAGAAACATTATTTCGCTCTCTTCTGGAACAGAAATTGAAGTCCTCACAGAATTTGACATTGATTTGTATATGTACATAGAGCAATAACAGTGCCTTGAACATGTACTTATTCCAAGTCTCATTTATAAGTGGAGTATCGATTAAGACAGTCAGCACTCTGAGGTTTGAGAAACTGTAATAAGAACTTTGTAAAGTAAACATAACTTAAATTTTTCTGAGAATTCATAATACTTGTTGAACAAGCAGTTGAGAACGTAGAAATTGAACTTAAAGTTTTGACATGTAAATGTATAAAATATGACATTGTAAATGATTTTTATCTGCTGTAAGAGCTAAGTTTGAGGCTTCTCTAATAACATGATATATGCCCTATAATTAATCAATCAGCTCATTAGTTTTGACTGTCTTCAGTCATAAATTGAATTAATCAAAATATGCGCACCTAAAGTTAATTTTTTTATTTGGTAACATGAGACCACACAGATTTTCAAGAAAACCTTTTTGTAAATTAAGTAATAGGTTAATATAACAATATTAATAGACTATATGAGTAATTGCATGCTTGGCATGTATAGAGTTGCATTCATTATTTTAATGCCCTAATTAAATTTTCCATTAAATTTATGTCTTCTTCTATTCTTCCTGTTGGCCTCCCTAAACCTAGTGATTTGAATGAATAACTGCTTAATTATAATAAGCAGTGTTTTCTTCATGAAATTCTATCATTGGCTGATTTTTGGAATTTTAATTTATGAAAAATAATTAAAATATCATAAGATGAGCACTAAACCTGTAGCTTCTCAAACACTATCTTAAAGCATAAAATCTCTAATATAAGAAATGTTTTTGTTTTGTTTTTTTCAAGGTAGGGCGTCACTTTAGTCTACTCACTCTGTAGTCCCAGGCTGGCCTTGAACTCACTGCGATCCTCCTCAGCCTTCTGAGTGCTGGGGTTAAAGGTGTGCACCACCATACCTGACTGTCAAATATAATTTTAAGCTGTCAGTCTGTGGCCAAAGACTCTGGTGGTCCATTTTCTGTTGCATTAGCAAAATACCAGAGGCTGAGAAGATGTCTAGTTGGCTTGCAGTTTTGGAGGTTGAAAGTCCAGAATCGGTCAGGTTCACTGCTTTGGCCTCTGGTGAGGGACCATTTGATTACATCACATTTTGATGGACATCAAGATGGAGAGATCACATGGTAATGCAGGAAGTTCGATGTGACTCAGGAGTCAGGCTGGCTCTTATATAACAAGAAGACCTCATGGGATCTCTCCAAGATCCCTTGGAATCACCTTGGTCCTTATGAAGTCAGTGAGGACAACTCCAGTGACCTAAACACTAGGCTGTACTTCCCAGTATCATACTGGGGACCATGTAAATCTTGAAGACACATTCAAGTCTCTTCCAGACCACAGCTCTCTATTCTAGGTATGAGTTTGTTTAAGGTTATGACTAATCGCTTCATAAGTCTTAGTTTAAAAGAATCATTGATGTTTCAGCTATTTAGAGCTAGGATTTAAAAACACAAAACCACATTTTACATCTTCTTTGTATTTTCAGGTTCATGTGCTGTAAAATTAATATTGTGATGTTGGCTTAATAAAAAAAAATCCTTCCTCCTTCTGAGGAATTTTGTAACTGTGAGGCATTTTATAGGAGAGAGTCAGAATATAGGTTTGGGACCCCAACAGTAATATGATACTGTTTGGAATTGAGACAAACCACTTCTTGAATCTCATTTTCTGTGAACGATAAAGATTAAGAGATATAAAAATTGTATTGCTGACTAAAAAATCCATGGCCTATAAAGTAACAAAAAGAACAGAAATCTGGCACCAACCATAAAGAACTCATTTGTCACCTGTAGGAGTGCTACTTTGTCAAAAAATTAGAGATTAGAAGGAAAGAAATGAGCATTTTTCTTGTCTTAAAAAGACAATTTAGTCTATCTGTTGATGAAGTACATCTCTTCTTGACGTGTGCTGCTTAGTATATTAGTCATCAGGAGGATTCATTCTTCTTGAGAGCTTGATGCTAAATGAGACATCATTGCTACACGCTTCAGGCTCGGGCAGTATTGCAGAAGAGTGGGGCAGAGAGAATGTAAGAGCCACAGGCTGGGGAGGAGTATTTTGGGGCACTGTACTAGAGACATGGGCTTTATTCTCCAGGACCCATGTAAAGACAGATGCACACCTAGAGTTTGCTTGCAGTGCCTAGAGGCCCCGGCACACCCATTCTCATTCTTTCTCCCTCCCCCCTCTCTCTGTCTGCTTGCAAGTAAAAAATAGAAAAATACAGTGTGTTTACATATTAAAATTCAAAGGAAAAAAGAAAAAAGGCTTTCTTCTAAAGAATATTAGTTAATGAAGTAGAAAGAGAAAGAGCTTATGATAATGGCGGTACAGTCATTTATTGTGGTAAGGATCATCAACTACAACTAAGGAGATTAATTAACATACTCATTAAAATATATATCATATCCACGTGGTACCAGAGCTAGCCTCTGATGAAGCCGCCATTCATAAAGAAACAAACATATTTGTAGAATGGAAGAATCCAACCAAAGAGATGTCACGTCACTATTTTAAATGACTATTATGATTTCTAGGGTCACTAGACATTCGCCCCCTGATACGAGTACTCAGTGTCTGTCTTGAAAGAATCTCACCAAAAAAAAAATGTTTGCCTGAAAACATAAGATCTAATTTCCACACAGTAGGAATCATAAGATACAAAGATATGGAGGGACTGGGAAGATGGTGAGCAGTTAAAGACATAAAGAAAGAAGTTGGCCCATGAAACACCATCAGACAGGTCCAGATTCTTAGGTGCCTCAAGAGGGTACCCTTCTCTTCTAAAAAAAAAATCTTTATCATAGAAAAAAAGTATGGCTGGATGCATTAGATTAAAAGAGACTTTGAGGCTTAAATACCAAATGCAGTGAAATAATCCTGTATTGCATTCTGACTTGGAAAAACATTACGGGAGACATTGGGTGGGGGAGTAATGAAGGGATTTGAGTCAGGACAAGATAATATATATCATTAAGGAGTTACTGTTTCATTAGTTGTAATAATGGAGTGAGATTTGTAGGAGCAATTGTTAGGTTTCTTATAATATTTTAGTGTGAAATATGATATCTGTATTTTAATTTAAAATGGTTAAGCAGAAATATTCAGAGAAAGCCAGGCTTGGTGATGCCTGCCTTTAATCCCAGTGCTCAGGAGGCTGAGGTAGTGAGTTCAAGGCCAGCCTGGTGCTACAGAGTGAGTTCCAGGTCAGTCTGGGCTCTTTGGTGAGACACCACTTTGAAAAATCAAAAAGAAAGGAAGGAAGAGAGGGACAGAGAGAGAGAGGGAGAAAAGGAGAGAGATCAGCCAATAGCAAAATGTTAACAATTGCTAAAATAAACATTATTTTAATAGATGTGTGTATATATGTACATAGGTATGTATGTGTGTATGTTTGTGTGTGTGTAGTACTAGGGATCAAACTCACGGCGTGGTACATGCTGAGCCAATTAATGCAACTGAGCTGCACCCCGGCCCCTCAATGCGGTTTATTTCTACTTTCATATATGTTTGAAGTTCTTCATCATGAAAAGCTAAAATGAACAGATTCGAATCCCCACCTCCCAGGAAGTTACTGAACCTCTGTGGAATGCTCTCCTCCCTGCAGAGGCACAAGTTCTCAGCCTCGCTGTGTCATTTGGACGAAAGAATCAGTGTTTTCTGTGTGCTCAGAGCTGAGCAACTGAGGTTCAATCAGGCCGTGTGTTTTGCCTCTCTCCAGAAACACAGCCTCGAATCCTATAATGGCGACAGGGTGATAAAGCTACTGAAAAGACCGTACTTTTGAAAACCCCACAATGCTTACAAATCACCAGTTCTAATGAGAGCGATGTCATTTAAACTACATAAGCAGATCATTCGATGAAAGAAATGGTGAAAGGGACTTAAAGTAGCAGGAAATACAATTCATTGGGTGTAAAATTAGCAAAAATGTTTACACAGGAAAATATCAAGCAGGCAACAACTTGGTAAAAAGGATTTGGTGAAACTACAGTGGGTTTAATTGTACATCAGAATTTATGCTTCATGAATTTGACCCTATGGATCAGGAACCTTGAGAATATTGTAGCCTGGAACCATATATAAACAACTTCTGAAACTCTGTGTGTGGGAACAATCCTAAATATAAACAGGTTTTGGTACTAAGATCTTCATTGAGAGAGAGAAGAGAAGCGAGAAAGGGAGTTCTAAATACAAAAAATTAGAATCACATTCTTGACACCATTCTTTTTTTGTTTTTGTTTTTTGTTTATTTGTTTTGTTTTTCGAGGTAGGGTCTCGATCTAGTCCAGGCTGACCTGGAATTCACTATGTAGTCTCAGGGTGCCCTTGAACTCATGGCAATCGTCCTAGATCTGCCCTAGACTATCTTTGAGTGGCTCCCATATGATAATTCAAATGACATGTCCACTTCTTTGTTATATTTCCAAATGATTGTGTGTGTGTGTGTGTCACTAGAGATTAAACCTAGGGTCTCGTATGTGCTAGGCAAGTGCTCTGCCGCTAAGTTATACCCTGACGCCCCTTTTTTTACTTTTCATTTTGAGATAGGGTCTTACCAAGTTGCTCAGACCCCACTCTGTAGTCCAGACAATCACTGAAGCAGCAATCTTTCGGCTGCTTCCCAAGCAACTAAGATCATAGGTCTGTGCCATCATGCCTTGCTTCAGCTAATGTTTTTATGTCTTAATGGAAGCAATTCTTTGAGGATATATATTTTAAAGCAAACAAGTAAAATGCAAAAAAGAGAGAGAGAGAAAAAAAGTTTCCAAGGTTGAGAGGCAGGTAATGATGAGGAAAGTTGGAGAATTCCCATGATGTGATTTCAAGCCTCCTTCGAAGTGACAGTAATGGCCTGGGGATGCAGCTCTGTGGTAGAATGCTTGCCTAGCATGTACAAGATGCTGTTTTCATTTCCCAGCACTGCAAAGGGGAAACAGTGATGTTAACAAGACAGTGTTACCCACCAGTCTTGAGTTGTCTAAGTGCATAACTGTCTACATATAAATCATCTTTAATTATGGTAACATTTTCCTCTTGTAAAATGTGTATATGTATATCTATATACACATTATATATTTATACACATACACATTTGTGCTTCAGTTTCCTGATAGAATTCAACCTACAAAGCACAGGGAAATTTACCTTTCAGATTTCTTTCTTTCTTTTTTGTTTTTTGTTTTTTGAGGTAGGGTCTCGCTCTAGTTCAGGCTGACCTGGAATTCACTATGTAGTCACAGGGTGGCCTTGAACTCACAGCAATCCTCCTACCTCTGCCTCCCAAGTGCTGGGATTAAAGGCATGCGTCACCACACCCGCTACCGTTCAGATTTCTTAAGGACCTATGGTATAATAAAAGAAGAAAGGAGATACCACAGTATACTGAGTATTCTGTATCAATTACTTTCTCACTGCTAGGACAAAATATCCAAACAGAAGCAACTTACTTATGGAAGAAAAAACGGTTTAATTTGGCTTACAGTTCCAAAGGCTAGAGTCCATCATGGAGGGGAGCCTTGGTGGGAACAGGTGCCAACTGTCACCTCATCATCCCAGGCACATGGGGCCTGACTATAGTACTTCAAAGCCCACCTCCCAGTGACACTTTCTCCAGCCATGTTCCACTTCCAGAAGGTTCTAAAACCTTCCAGAACAGTACCACCAGCTGAGGATTGAGTTACATTCAAGCCACCGCATATTAGCACCTTCTAATATATGAATAAATGGACATACATAAAAGTTCTAGAGTTGGGTACAAAGGTGACTGGCAATTATTTTGCTTATTTTTTTTAATTGCAAATGACATTTTCTTTCTCTTGGTACCTTTCTGTTTAGTCAAACATAATGCTTTCAAAATGAGCTTATGCCACTTTATAATCAGAAACTTAAATCTATTTTAATTTCAAAGGACCATGAAAGCTTAATTTTGCTTTTTAATGAAAAGTCAGCCTTGCCTGTCTGTGGTGCCTGCTGGTGACATTCTTTTTCCTGTTTCTCCTAGGAGTGAAGTTAAGTAGCCTTCTTGGTAAAAAGGGAAACTTGGAGAAACTCCAAAGCTATTGGGAAGTTGGATTTTTTCTGGGAGCCAGTGTCCTGGCTAACGACCACCTGAGGGTCATTCAAGCCTCAGAGAAGCTTTTCAAACTGAAGACACCAGCATGGTAACAGTAGCCCTTGTGTGCTTGTGCAATTACTCTCCAACAAATAGTCTCATATATTTTCTTTGTTATTGAACTATTAGATTGTTGTACTTATCCTTACAGTAAAATCCAGAATCGATAAGAAAAATGTGATTTTTTTAAAATAAAGAATAAAGGTTTATAGGTTAAGATGATTTTGGACGGATGATGTCAACCAGTCATTCCATCTTTACAACATATTAATCAACCAGCTGGTCCAGCTTGGCCAATGTCACCCACATGACCCACGCACAGATCACACATCCTCTACCTTCAGATCCAACGCAACCGGGATCTGAGGCCATGTATCCATCCTAGCCTCGCTGGGCTCTGTTCCAAATGCATGCACTTAGTTTCCTTCATGAGCTTCATCAGCTTTGGAATTCTCATTCTTGCTTTTCATGTTTTTTTTTTACTTAGAGTGTGATCGTCACATTGAAGGATTTCCTATATGTGTGTGTGCTTCTAATTTCAGGTTGTTCTTGGAATGAATCCAACTCACATTGTTATGAAAAACAATGCCAATTTGATTGTGCAGCACACGCAGTGACTGACCGTTGGCTGTGAAGATGTGAAAGAGAGCAGTGAGAGAGGCTCCCCCAGAGCAGCTCTAAGCCTGCGCTCTGACCGGCCACATTCCAGGAATGTGACCATCGTGTTAAGGTCCTCCTGGGTTCCTACAGGACTCCTCAAGTTCCCATTTATCCAGTTCTCCTCATTAGCACTCCTGTAGTGATCTTTCTAAAATTCAAGCCTGACCTTTTCTCTCCATGGAAATCCTTAAATCAATATTGTTTAATGGCTCCTCACAGCCTGAGGGATAAAGTCCAACTCCTTGGCTAGCAAACAAGGTTTTCCCTCAGCCATGCCAGCCTCAGCTTTTGTGCAGCCCTGGTTGACGTCGCCCTCTCTGCATAGTGAACATGTCATGCTGTGGTTTTACAAGTTTGTATTTAGCACCTGCCTAAGGAGACCTTTTCCAGCCTCCTTGATCATCCACTTGGGAATGTTCTTAGGTCTCATCTGCTCACAAATTGGATGCTGACTTATAGCCTACCTCACATCCAATCCTCTGTTTCTTGTTTCTGATATTCTTTAGGTACGCCTCTGTTGATGTCGACTGTTACATCTTTATTTAGGTACATCTCCACTGATACGTGTTCTTGGTGTTAGAATGCCTTTTGATATTTGCCTCCAGGGCACTGTGTGCAGCTTGAGAACAGGGACTGTCCTGAGAGTATCTGGCATGTCCACAGAGATATTCAGTAAATGGCAGGAAGTAAATGAACCAAGAAATACATCCATTACATTCAGCCCAATGTGCTACTTATGTTTAATGATTATTTTGATGGCAGGGAGGAGACTGAAGTATGGGTACATAGAACTTTGGCTTGAGGTATTTCATGCAATAGTAAAAACAGCCACGAATCAGTGCTGTTGGTTCCCATTAACTTCATTTTTATGTAATGGTAACTTCCATGTTATAGTTGCAAAGTGTTTCCATGGTCATTATCATGCTCCTCGTTTTTCCCAACTTTTTCCTGTGAGGCACCATCTGTCTTCTTAGCTTTGAGGATATTTGTGTTACATATAAGCTCAGTTGCTTCAGAGGAAAAACAAAAGTCTCTTGTGAAAGATCTATTTGGCTTCCTTGTAGAAATGAATTTAAAAACAAATGAATTCACCTCATTCTTGAATTGAATATAGGTTTTTAAAACTTACATTTGGGCATAGCTCAGTGGGGAATGCTTGTCTACCATATCTAAGGCCCTGGGTTTGCTCTCCATCCCCACAAGGAATAAAAACTCATTTTAAGGAGATGTTTGGCCCAGTACAATGTACTTAATAAACCTGAGTTTTCACATCTTTGAAATGGGGGTCAAAAGCTACTGAGTTTTCGTGAGATTTCACTAACATGAGAAAGTTACCTGATAATGTAATAAGTGATGCGACAGGTTAGGTGAATCTGATTGCATGATTAGTCCACTTGCACAGTCACATTGGGATTCATGGAAGTAGGTGGTCCTAAGTTTGTGACACATCGGATGTCTTTTAATTTTCAGGTACCTCAAGTCGATTGTGGAGACAATTTTGATATATAAGCACTTTGTGAAACTGACTGTGGAGCAGCCTGTGGCCAGGCAGGAACTGGTGGACTTCTGGATGGATTTCCTGGTTGAAGCCACAAAAGCAGATGTTACTGTAGTTAGGTTTCCAGTGAGTATCTTTTATTTGAGTTCATTTCTTGTGTCATTTCTTGGCCTTAAAGAACGTCTCTCATTGTGACAGTACTGATGAACTTGACCTTAAGGTGACAGCCTCATGGTTCACATACCTTTTTCTACAATTGTTTGGTTTATTTTTAATTTTTAAATTTCCTTGTACAAGTTTATTTTTTCAGTTGTTCTACTTGTGATGCATTTTGATCTTATTACCCACAGTTATACTGTCTATTCCCCTCCCCCTCCCCTTGCACCTTTCTTCTTCCCCATGAATCCCCGTTTTATTTTCATGCCCCTTTTCAACCTGTTGAGTTCAAATAAGTGTGAAGTCTTATGCCCCCCCACCCACCCCAACCAGTGTCAAGTGCTGACAGGCTCAGCCTTGTGCAGGAAGCCACAGCTGCTCTGAATTCATGATTGTAACAGCTACATCGTATCAGAAAAGAGTGCTTTGCAGTCCTCCTGCTCTTACATTCTTTCCAACCCCTCTTCCGCGAGGTTTCCTGAGCTTTGGAGAAAGTTCTTTAGAGGTCCTGGTTGAGGCTGAGCACACAGTAATCACTTATTCTCTGCAGTTTTATCGGCTATGCATTTCTGCATGAAACACCACCCACTGTAGAAAGAAACTTCTGGAATCAAGGCTTCAAATGGTG
>PVHP010022134.1:0-28725 GCA_004024765.1 Zapus hudsonius
GACCTTTGACATTTCTGATAAACAAAGATGGAGCAATCCAAAAACCCAGTTTCTCTCTAGGTCTAGCCTGCTTCTGCCCTCTACTGCGTGCTCTATGAACTCAGAGCTCTATAAAGTAAGCTCTGTCAGTAACCTTATGTACTTGTCAAGCTGGACTTGTCTGGGTCATTCTTAGGTCTGCTGGTTTGAAGGCAGGCATTTCTTTCATGTCTCTCTGGACGTTCCCACAGGATGGGAATCCAAAACCACAGCAGTCCACTTTTGTTTCAAAACTCATTGTTGTTAGTGTTAATCCCTAAAGCAACTTGAACTTCATCTTCAGATGTGTCTGCTGAGACCTTCTTCCCAAGTCACATTGTATTAGCTACCTTAGTTCAACATTCGAAAACATGTGTCATTTACATTTTATTTTGTTACCTTATGGTTTTAGTCCAACGACTAAATATACCCCAGGATATCCCATCTCCATAGATAGCACTGTAACTTCTCTGGTCGGTTTGTGGTTATTGAGTTTGTTTTCAAAGCAAATTCTTCAGGAAGGGTTTGTGGGAGTAATATTCCTGGAGAGCTTGCATATTTATCACAGCTTTGGCCTTTACTCTTGAAGAACTGTTTGATGTGTACAATAGTCTTGCTTCACAATTCCTTCCCTGGAGCCTCTTTCTCTGTTGTTTTCTAGTAAAAGGTTGTTACAAAAACATTTGGTTCCAATCTTATGTTCTTTGCTTTGTAAATATATTGGACAATTTTTCTTGACTATCCAGGCTTTTCTCCTTATCTTTAAACTCCAACCATCTGTTAAGCTCTGTCTTGATGGTGAGCACCCGGGTTGATTTTCCGCTTCATTAGCACTGTATGTCTTACTAGTATTTTGTTATGTCCATAATTAATCCTGAATTATAGTTTTAAACACTCCCCTTTTGGTTTTTGAAAATTCTGAATATATAGGCATGTACAAATAAGCACACATATCACAGCATACATGCAGATTCTAACCCATGACCATCATCAAAATTAAAAAAAAAAACAGAGAGTTAGTGGATAAAATACAAATGAAATAACATCCGAACACAGATAAAGACATGGCTAAAAAGCAAATGAAAACCACAGCCTAATATTTCCAAGGAATTTAAATAAGTCTTTGAAGTAAGAGCACAATGACACCAGAGACAGAAAGACTGGGCATGATCTGTTAATGTGGCTCATTTCGTAGTGTTTGCTTGACATGCGCAAAACCCTGGGTTCAGTCCTCAGCACCACATAAACCGGGCATGGTGGTACATTCCTATAATCCCAGCACTTGGGAGGTAGAAGCAAGACAATTAGAAGTTCAATGTCATCCTCAGCCACAAGCAATTTGAGGTCAGCCTGGGATTCATGAGAACATGTCTCAAGCAAAGAAAAGAAGAAAAAGAAAGAAATGAAAGAACTGTCCATGATGTGGTTAGAGCAGCCCCTCACAGAACACCATTTAAAGGAAAGAACAGGTAATTGCAAACATGGAGACTAAATTAAAAGAATCCAAGAACAACACATCACAAGAGTACAGGAAGGGGTGGGGGGGACAGCCAGGAACTGAAAAAGACGCTTAAAGACTGTAAAACAGAAACAAAGACAGAAAGAAATGCCACATGAAAGACAGTGTTAGCATTGAAAGCAGAGGACAGCATGTAAGATTGCAGATGTGTGGATGGGTGCCCACACATGTGCATCTATGTGCACATATGTGTCTCTGTGTGGATTATGTAGTGTGAATATGAACATCTGTATGTATATCTGTGTATCCATATATGTTTCTGAATGTATGAGAGGTGTGATATATGTGT
This sequence comes from Zapus hudsonius, assembly GCA_004024765.1. Taxonomy (NCBI): domain Eukaryota; kingdom Metazoa; phylum Chordata; class Mammalia; order Rodentia; family Dipodidae; genus Zapus; species Zapus hudsonius. The sequence continues at coordinate 1,827 of PVHP010022134.1, forward strand.
TTGTACATATGTAGTCACGCATATGTGATTGTGTGGTGTGTGTCTACATATGTGCATGAACATGTGTCTGAGTGTGTGCATACATGTGCAGCATATGTGTCTAGGAATGTGCCATACATGTGTGAGACTTGATATGGAGGGGAGGACCCCCCACCCCCCCAACCAATGCAAAAACCTTTGTCTTTGCTGGTCTTCCTTACCCATCACTTCCCTCTTGATGGGTAATAAGGGCCTCAGGGTAAAATTGTGGAAGACCTGAGTCTTGCTCCTACTGCCACACAAAGGTGATCTCCACACTATGCAGAAACAGCAGAGGACAGAGGAACACCAGCACGGTGGTCCCAGAAGCCTCTGAAGGTGAGCAGAACAACCTTCAGGGTTAGAGCTGGAATCCCTCTCCATGTTCTTCACAGAGCAGGGGCCTTGCCATAGATACCAACTCCATCTGCAATGACTCCTCCCTGGAATGTGGTGACCAGAGGTGCCAGGTGTTGTCCCTAGGTGCAAAAGAGTAGAAGTCCCAAGAGCCACAGGCCCATCTTCCTGTCACTGGAGGACACTGTTGTGCTGCCAAAGTTAAGCCCCTCATGAGGTACCTTAGAATGTGGTCCAGAGGCAGCACAGGTAAATGAAGCTAGCAAGTTGGTTCTGGGGCACCCTGTGGCCTGGCCCCTGCTCAACAACTCAGAGCATATAATGTCTATGAGGCCAGGATTGTGGTGCCTGGGGAGTTTGGCCACACCTCGGTAATGGTACTATGGGGGTCCTCGGCATCCAAAAGGTCAGGCTCCAGGATCCGGGTGTCCTCAGGGACCCCCATAGCCTCCTCTTTCCCTCACACCCACTCTCTGCCAGTTTAGATGCCAAGTCAGAGAGCCACAGAGACCAGATGGAAGAGACCAAGCAGTTTTCCGAGACAGGCCTCACAGAAAGCGGGAAGCAAGCAAGCCCGGCAGAGAGCTTGCAGGCTGCCTCCCTTGGTGAGGCAGTTGAAAGACTTATGTTTAGCAACTGCCCTCCCATTAATTCATATTATTACAGTTTGTGAAAAGCAGCGGACAGACACAGGGGCAGCCGGTAAAGGTGCAGGGGTGGCAGAGCAGGTCGTGTCCACTGGAAGAGAAGCAGGCAGTGCTGAGCACTCAGCCTGGTCCCACAGAAGTAGTCTGTTCCATCCCAGCAACCTCCACACCCCAGGCTATGTGGTCCATGACTGGTTCCTGCTTCATCTTACCTGACTGAGGTCAGAGCCCTAGAGGGAAGCAGTGTGGCTCAGGAACCCTTCCCAGATCACGCCTCCCGGGTGCTGGGATTAAAGGCATGTGCCACCATGCCCAGCAGTACCTCTTTTGGGGTCTAGCTTTCCATGGGTGACTGGGGAATTGATCCCGGACTGGCAGGCTTTGCAAGCAAGCACCTTTACCTGTTGAGCCACCTCCCCAGCCCCTGGTGTCAGTTCTTGTGTACACCCTGCTCTGCTGTTGGCGTGAGATGTGGGTGCCACAACAGTGATGCCCAATCGTTTCCTAACCTAGCTTGTGACAGACAAGATTACTTAGCTAGGTGCAGGAGTAGCTGTCTTTTTCTCAAAAACAGCTTTATCTAGAAAAGTTGACATTTTCTTTGGAATCAAAAGGTCTTTTGTGCAAACAATTCTCTGAGGTAAAAGTGGGACAGAAGGTGGATAATGGTGGTTAGAATGAGAGGAAGGTGGAGGGCTTGCTGGCCTGAATATTCTCTTTCAAGCTTGGAGCTTCAATGGACCTTGGGCCTCCATGCCATTCCATTTGAAGAATAATTCAGAAACTGGCCCTGTGGCTCATCACACTGGGAGGCTAGGCCTGTATTGGCTGCAGGACATCGCTGTCAAACAAAGGGGGTGGGGATCAATTCCCAAGTGGGGTCCTGTAAGTTGGGTCCTCTACCTATAATGTGTGGACAAGTGATAGCCTGGTATGGGAGCCTCAGGTTGGCACCTGTCCCAGGTGTGGACACCTGGATTTCTCTCGTGTCGCATGGACAGAGGGCACAGGACACAAGCCTGGATATTGAAAGTCATTTCTATGGTAGTGTTCTGACTCCAGTTGAAACGCACATCTGGCTGCTTCGTGGTACAGCCCAAGTTCATTCATTGTGTGTTTTTTCCTTAGTGAGGGACATGTGATGTCACCGCTGGTGAAGGGACATGTAGAATCCTGCCCCAGTCCTAACTCTCTCCCAGGCTTAGCTCTTTCCACCAATCTTAGCATTGCTCCCAAAAAGAACTATGGGGGAAGGGCTGGGAGTGTGGCTCGATGGTAGAGTCCATGCTTAACATGCATGAGGTCCTGGGTACATTCTCCAGTCCCCACCCCCCAAAAAAAGTTCAGGACTATGGAAGGACCATATGGGAAACATATGTAAGAACCTCATACAACCAGCTATCATCATGGATCCTTACCCATCAGAATGTCAGCTTCTAAGTACCAGGTCAATTTGGTATAGATATGCCCTTGGTGGGAAAAGAAACGCAGGATGAGGAGGAAAAACCACCTTCCTAGGTGGCCAGCTCCAAAGAGCTGTGGCCAGCACGGGGCTCTCTAAGCTACAGCCCATGGATTCGAGGCTCTTGCATCGACGAGTAGTGACACCTGGCCCTCTTCCCTGAGAACCCCCCCCAGTGCACCCTTCCAGAAGCTTCCTGAGTACAAGTTCCTGCCTCTGTTTACTTCTCGGGCTATGTGGCCTCTCTGGGCACCTCACACTATGATTTAACCATTTCCTCAGAAGGGCATCATCTGCTGAGGTTGGAAGAAATCAGGTCCTAACATTGCTAGATCTCCAGCCTTCTTCGCACACTGTCAGGATGGTGCTGGCTTTCTAAAAGACCCAGTGACCCTGGTGCAGGCTCACACCTTGAGGGCACAGTGACCAAACAGCTCCAAGTCTTCGTCATGTCACTTTTGGGGTGGCTGTTCCCACATGGAGTACTCTGTAGGAACTAGGGGAGCCTGTGATTTTAATGGAGCTAATAAGAAATGCTTTACACACTCAAATTCACCCATTTAAAGCACACAATGTAATGTACAGCAGTCTACTCACAGGCCCAGCCATTGCCAATCAATTTTATTTATTGATCTGTTTGTTTGTTTGTTTGCAAGGAGAGAGAGAGAGAGAGAGACAGAGAGAGAGAGAGAGAGAATAGGCACAGAAGAGCCTCCAGCCACTGCAAACCAACTCCAGATGCATGCACCACTTTGTGCATCTGGCTTTACATGGGCGCTGGGGAATTGAACCCAAGTTGTTAGGCTTTATCAACAAGCACCTTAATTGCTGAGCCATCTCTTCAGCCCTCACAGTGAATTTTAAACATTTCCATCACCTGGGAAAGAACCTTGTTATTCTCAGTGTCACCCATTTCATCACTGTGACCAGTTGCCATCTCAAGTGTATTAATTCTTTGAACAGTATTAGTGACTTTTCTTGATGTTGTGGAAAAATAGCTGAATAAAAGCAGTTTAAGGGAAGGGTGCTTGGTTTTGTTTTGTTTTTCAGCTCAGAGCTTGAGGGTCCAGTTCATCGTGGCAGGGAACCCATGGGGGTGGGAATGTGAGGCAGCTGTTCACATTGTGGCCATGGTCAAGGAGGTGGGGAGAAATGGCTGCTAGTGCTCAGCTCACGTTCAGCATCACAGTCTGTGGAAGAGTGGATCCCATTTACGGTGGATCTTCCCATCACAGTTAACTCATTCTAGGAGTTTCCTCCCAGATATGCCCAGAGATCTGTCTCCTAGGTGATTCAGATCCTGTCAGGTTGACAATCAACATTATCCACCATACAACCCATGAGCATGGAACACATTTCAATTTACTTTTTTCATTTCTTTAAATATTAAATTTTAGTTTTCAGTATAAAAAAATCATGCACTTCTTTTGTTAACTGTATTTCCTAAATATACTTATGCCACTGGAAATGGAGTTAGTCTCTTAATTTTGTCTTTGACCTTTCATTGCTAGTACAGAGACATCCTTGGTTTTCCCATGTAGGTTTAGACCCTGCAAGCGTGCTTGACTCGCTTTACTAGTTCTAATAGTGTGAGCGGATTGCATGGAATTTTCTACATATAAGATCATATCATCTGCAAAAGAGTTTCACTTCTAATATGAAAACATTCATTTCTTACCTAATCATCCATCCAAACCCCCAGTGCCTCCCCTGTGTTTTGCAGGATGGTGTGGTGGGATCAGATGTCTTTGCCTTGCTCCTAAGGATGGGAATCAAGTTTCCAGCACTTCCCCTCACGGGAACTGACCCTCAGGTAATATAGCAGCTTAGAGGCAGTGGGACTCAATGGATTCCTAGTCCTGCATGGCCACCTGCCATGTGCTTCCTCAGTTAAGGTGGCCTGCTCCTGTCCTGGATGTGGCAGGTTCCTGGGAGCCCAACATGGGGGAGCCTAGCATAAGGATTCTGCATAGAGCACACATAAAGACAGTGCTCATACTCAATCTGGAGATAGCCCTGTACCAACACAGGGTTACAGACACCTACTCTACAGATCCTCTGCTCTGAAGTCCTTGTCTGGCAGACCCCTTTCCCTGCAGATCCCTTGCCCTGGGTTCAATTCCCCAGTTCCCATGTAAAGCCAGATTCACAAAGTAGATCATGTGTTTGGAATTCCATGGTAGCTGCAGGATGTCCTGATCCGCCCATTCTCTCTCTTCTATCTCTCAAATAAATAAATATTTTTTAAAATAATAAAAGAAGCTGCTGTCCTGAGGTGAGTTTTGGGCACCTCTGCACTGTCCCTGTGGGACAGATTATGGCCTCAAGCATTGGGAAAATTCAAGTCCTAGTTTTACACTCCTGTTTGGCTGGGACCCAAGGCTTCCAGTATGGACAGTGGCAGTCTCTGGAAGCTGTGCTCCATCATGACTCGTGTTCCTGCTCCTTACCCAGCTGCTCAGAGAGTCCAGCACATTGCTGGGAAGCACAGTGTCCAGCCATGTGGCTCAGCTCTGCTGACCGAGGTCAACCAGCCTGTGGTCAATGATGGACCAGACATACGGGCAGCCCTGGTCAGGGAACAGGCTGGGTCAGCCCCTGGATGAGCCAAGACTCAACCATCTGGGGCCTCTACGTAGCTGGGTCCATTGACTACAGGGCTGTGTTGGACAACTGGCCACTCCTTCCAACTAAGCCTCCTGTGGCTGAAAACCTGCTAGGAATTTAACATGGATGTAAAAATGATCCTTGGGTGACAATAAATGCTGCTTCTCCAGAGACCCTCAGTCCCTGCCCCAGGCACCTTCCTTCTCCATATGCAGATGATACTGTCTTTGTTTTCGTGAACATTTTATTGGCAACCTCCATCCATATAGACAGCATATCGTGATCATAATTTCTTCCCACGTCCCTTCTTTTTTTTTCCCTCCCCAAACTCCCCTCCACTGAACCCCTTCTTCTTTCCAACCAGTCTCTCCTCTGTTTTGATGTTATCATTTCCCCCTCCTCTTACTCAGGCCTCGTGTAGGTAGTGTGAGCCACTGTGAGGTCATGAACACCATGGCCACTTTGGTGCAGATGCTAGTTTCTTGTAGCTGCTGTAGCAAAGTAGTAAGTAACACCCAAGGCGACAGAAGTTTACTATCTCTCAGTGTTGCAGTCAGCTTTGTAGTTGCTGCGCAGAAAGAACCCAAGCAAAAGCGGCTTGTGGAGGAATGGGTTTATTTGGCTTATGGACTCGAGGGGAGACTCCATCCTGGCAGGGAAAACGATGGCATGAGCAGAGGGCTGGACATCACCTCCGCCACAGCACTGGAAACAGCGGCAGGAAGGTGGGCCAAACTCTGGCAAGGGGAAGCTGGCTTATAACCCCATAAGCCCGCCCCCGACAACACAGCTCAATCGAAGTTGTAAAATCCAAACTGCCATCAGCTGAGAATCAATTACCCAGAACACATTCATTTGTTTGTGGGGGACACCTGGATCAAACCATGACACTCAGTTTGGGACATTAGAGTCCTAGCACCCAGGATCTTTGGGCCCATGTGCCTCTGAGGCTCCGGGTGGTCTTTCCCTGTCTCTCTCAGCTCAGGAGATTTCTGGCACTCAGGGGCTGTGGCTGCATCACACCCATGGCAACCCCCAGCTGTGTGCAACCCTTCCCGGGTGTCTGTCACTGTGTCTCTAAGGGCATTGTTGTCAGTCATGGGGCCCAGCTGGTATAAGATGATGTGTTTTACAATTCTTAATCAGAAAATTTTCTTCCTGATGTGGTCACATTTGCTGGTTCTAGAGGTCAGGAGGCAGACAGGTTTGGAGGATCTCGCTTCAGTATATAGCAACCCCTGTTCTTATAAATGCCTCCCTTTTTGGGGCTCCAGGTGGCTTGTGTCACCTCCAAAGTTGTGGAAATCCCCACCTCAGGCCTTCCCAGTGTCAGAATTTGTCAGTTTTTTTGGGGGGAGTGCAGGGGGACTTCAAAGGAATGAGAGAAAAATCCAGGTTCCACACACTGATGGCTAGGCAGGGCATGCAGACCCAGCAGAGATACCCAGCACCTGCACACCGCCTTGGCCTCTCATGGCCGTGGCCTTCTGACCTCACCGTGCCTGATGAAGCTCTGAGCAGAGCACTGGCCCTCATGTCATTTCTTGTCATGTCTGAATCTTTCTTCCCTGTCCTTGAGTCCAGAAGCTACTTCCCATCAGCCCCATAGGCATATAGAGCCCCCTCCAGGGCTCTGGAGTGAAGAAGGCAGGTGAGGTGGGTCTGGACCAGAGGCTTGGTATAGGTAGGGCAGCATTCTCAGACCCAGACCTTTCCCTCCACCCAGTGAACTTTCAGCTGCCTCTGGTTAATCCTGTACTTGTGAGAGTTCATCGTTTCTTATGGCCAACAGGACACACTCTACATGTGCCTGGGATTTGTGTAGGAACTCTGGCGTTAGTGACAATAACACCAAGAAGTCACCACTGAGGTTCTTGGCAAATTCTCAAGTGAGGGCTCCCTCCTGGAGTTTCCTTACTTCTTTCCTGTCTCTCTCTTTCTGTCTCCTTCCCTCCCTCTTCCCCGTCTCCTTGCCTTTTCTGTACCCAGCTCTTATGCTGCAATCCTGGTAAACAGCACACCCATCAACCTCCCTGCTCTATCCCCACTGCTATCTGCTCTACCCCGTAGACACCTACCTGGAACACCACCCCATGTTGTCCCCTCCCTGCCCTGCAACTCAAGTCCAGCTGGAGAGAGATGGAAAGACAGGAGGTGTGTGTTGGCGGTCTTTACCTGCAGTGGGAGACCCAAGTATGAGCTGGAGACAGTGAGTCTTCAGGAAATCAACATTACAGGGCTTATTCCCAGTTCATGAACACTTGGATAAAGATTTCGTCTTGGGGGGGCACCATCCCATGGGCTGGGGTCCTGGGCTGTATAAAAGGAGAGAGCTGACAGTACATTGACATTCATTGCTCTCTGCTTCCTCACTGTGGGCTGAATGCGACCAGATGCTTCGACTCCTGTCACCATGCCTTCCCCACCGTGATGGACTGTAACCTTAGACTATAAACCCTTCCTCCCTTAAATTGCTTTTAAATTATTTTTTTATTTATTTGCAAGGAAAATGCATGCACATGCAAGGAAGACAACGAGAGAGAGAGAGAGAGAGAGAGAGAGAGAGAGAGAGAGAGAGAGAGAGAGAATGGATGTGCCAGGGCCTCCAGCTGCTGCAAATGAACTCCAAATACATGTGCTACTTTGTGCATCTGGCTTTACATGGGTATTGAAGACTCAAACCCTAGTCATTAGACTTTGCAGGCAAGTGCCTTAACCACTGAGCCATCTCTGCAGCCTTTAAACTGGGTTTTGACAGGTATTTTTGTCCCATCAACAAGAAATTGACTAATGCATGAGAAGAAGTCACCAACCACACATTTGGGTCAAACCCTCAAGTGACAAGGTGAGGAGCAGGCAGGGCAAGATTGTCAGTGCCTGGGGAATAGACCTGAGGGGGGGGGGTGTAGACCATGTCTCAGGGTATTCCTACCCACTTCATGGCTCTTACAATCTTCTGGCCCCCTCTTCTGCAAGGTTCCATGGCAGACCTATTGGCTGCCTGAATTAGTGTTGAGTTCTCTGTGGCCTCTGGATTCCTGCTTTGGTAGGTTTTGATTCATCACTATGTCTGCCACCACCACCCTAGAGCTGGTTGTCAGGCTAACAGTAAGTGCAGTTTTCATGTTGCCCCTTCCTCCGCAATTTCTCCTGGGCCCTGGCAGATGTGTTAGAGGTGGGAAGTCTCATGGTGGGCAGTTGGCTCTCTTCTTGTTTTGTTGATGAATCTTGTCTTTGCTCCATTCTCTCTGTCATCTGTAAAGGAAAACAGATTCTCCAACCAAGAGTGGGAGCACCTGCCCCCAGTGAGCACACTTTTGACCTTAACTTTAATATAGTTGAGTATTTCAGTGTTCTCTTTGATGATTCATGCATTTTCAGACTCGCTTAGGAAATTTTTCTGTTCTGTATATGAAGGCGGACTTAATATTGTTTTTTAATCAGTGTGGTGGTGAGGGGTGTCCAAGTGTATGCACTTGTGGAGAGTAGCCTTGGGTGTCATGCTTCAGGAACACCATCTGCCTATTTTGAATTAGGGTTTCTCATTGGTCTGGAACTCTCCCCAGTGAGCCCCAAGGATCCTCCTATCTTTGCCTCTCTAGCTCTGGGATTACAGGCACACCCCACCATATCTGGCATTTTTTACATGGCTTCTAGGGATAGAACCATAGGTCTCTGTTTGTGAAGCAAACACTTTACATGACTGAGTTATCTTCCCAGCTCTGTCTTCATTGTCTTAATTTGTATGATATCATCTGTGAATAACATTTTTCCTTTTCTCTCTTCCAAGTGTAACAATGGGGTCATCCTGGGCTCCCTCTCTCTTCCCCTGCCTCTCTCTCCGAATAAAATGGCAGTCAAGGTCTCTCCACTAACTTCTGAAGGAAATACTGACTATGCCTTGGTGGTGTGGGGACTGCCTGCTGCTTTACCATTTAGTCCTGAGTTTGCTGAAGGTCTTTTGAAGAGACCCTTATTCAGCTGAGGAAATTCCTTTCTATTCTTAGTTTGCTGAGGATTTTTTTTTCATGAATGAATGTTGAGTGTTCCCAGATGTGAGCTTGTATCTGTTGGGGTGGTCACATGGGTTTCTCCTTCTGTTTGCTGGTGCATGCTCCAAGAATCAGGTCTGTAGCCCCACGGAAGCACCCACCTTATAGAAGGTGCAATTTACAAATCAACCTAAGCACCTCATTCCTTGCTGTATCTCTGCTTTCCCCTCTAGAAAATGGATCCTTCTCAGTGACTCTAGACAGAAATCTGGTTCTTGGGGCCACCCTGGCCCAGATGGCTTGGAAGGGTATGAGGATGAGCTGTCCTTCCCACCAGCCCCTTCTGGTCTCATTTCTAGAGGGGTCCCAAAGCAGCTGCACCAGGGTCTCAAACCTGAGAGGCCACCTCTGGGGGATTCTCCCCAGGGCTCTGGTAGAGGATCTCACTGGGTCTACAGACTCATCAGTGAAGCCTCTAGAGGCGTTGTGGGGATCTGCCTACATGGTCTGAGACCCTGTAGGGCTGGGATCTGCTAACCCTGACTCATGACAGCAGACAGTAAAGATGAGTGGGCTCCCTAGGATGACACACATTGTGTGGGGGGGTGTCTTGAGGGGAGAGCCATCAGACGGCTGTGATTCAGCAGGCACCAAGTACATGGATCTGTCCTGACTCCCTTTGAAGATTTCTGGCTCCCTCCCAAGTGGAGGGAGAACTGAAGCCAGTGGCCATTGGGGTAGAAATCCCTGTCACTGTGGCCAGGAAGCATGAGGGGGCTCAGGGTCCCCCCTCAAAAGACTCCAATCTGCTTGGCTTCCCTTCTAATGACACCCCCACAGCCGGAGCTACAGCATTTCATAAATAATTACACATTCCTTGCCCTCTCACAAAGCCAAGAGAAAACACAGCCAGGATGCTGAGATTCCTGGGATGTTTTCCAGTTATTTGGGGCTACACAGCAACTCAGCCACTGGGGCTCAGCAGAGACCTTTAGGCTGTGCATCTTAGAAAAAAAAAAATGACAGGTCCGACAGGGTTGTGGTACCTGTCAGGCCTCCAACAAAGGCCTGATCTTATGATGGCCTCTCTTGGGGCAACCTAGGGCCAACCTTGCCTCAGAGCCAAGAGACCCCTGGAGCACCACCAAATCTGTTCTGAGGATCTCCTGGCCCATCTTTCACCTCTTGGAGGGTGGCTTTAAGATGGAGGTCACTTCTAGATGCCCTGGAGTAATTAACACTCTGCCTGGGCTCTCGGCAGTTTGGAACAGGGTCACCCCCATTTGTGTTTTTCTGGGCCTTCCTGGGTCATGCACGCTGACTTAAACTGACTGACTGCTGCTCTGATTTCTCACTATTCATACAGCCTTCACTTGAAGATCAAAGAACTGTTTGACCTCATCTCACAAGGGATAGTGGTTTGGGTCCCAGGGGACATCGAGTCATCCTGGGCTCTCTCCTCTGTTGGCAGCTGCCCATGCATCCTGCCCCTTCTGGCCATTGCCCAGCCCAGGATAGGCCTGCAGTGGCTCTCAGGTTCTACTGTCACCCTCGTTACCTCAGCCACATTCATGTTTGGCCTTTCTGGGCTTTCTACCACATCTTCTCACTCTATCCCTGTCTGTCAGTCCCGTGCTCCATGTCTAAATATTTTTATTTACGTGCAAACAGTGAGAGAGAGAGAGAGAGAGAGAGAGAGAGAGAGAGAGAGAGAGAGAGAGAGAATGGGCATGCCAGTACTTTCAGCTATTGCAAATGAACTCCAGATGCACGTGACTCTTTGTGCACTGGCTTTACATGGGTACTGGGGAATTGTTAGGATTGTTAGGATTTGCAGGCAAGCACCCTAACTGCTGAGCCATCTCTCCAGCCCCCACCCTGCTCCATATCTAAAGGGCAATGGTTAGGCAAGACCTCACTGGCAGGAGGGTTAGCAAAGCTCTGCAGAGTGGCTTTAGCCCTAAACCAGAAGTGAGGTTGTGGGTCTAGGAAGGGGCCCTTGTTTGGGATAACCTAAAACTGGAGGTCATAGCTGTTTGACGGTAAGTTTCCAGGAGCAACTTCATGCCTCTCTCATTCTAAGCTTCCTAGGCAAGGACTGTAGCATAAGTCTTGGTCTGTGGGCCTGGGAGAAGGAAGTCATGAGGAACGTGAACATAGACAGCTCAGTCTGCCAGGGAGGTGAGCAGCCATCACCTGCCTTGGTGATGCTTTGGAGGCATCCTGTGGAGACCATATCTCCAGTATGAAGACTCATGGCATCTGAGCCCCCTGAGGTTCCAGGGCTCCATGTCTTCCTAGGCTCAGGACAGAAAGAAGCCATTCCATGTGGAGAATCAGGCATTTTCTGTGCGGGAGCCTTCTGGAGAGAGCATTTTCCACTTGCATTCCATGACAGCTGGCTTGGCTAGGCGCAGTGGAGACTCTGCAGAGGCTGTCACGCACAGCTCGCTCCTCATCAGACACACGTGGTCCTATGCAGGCACGGACCACGGACCGCAGAGCCCAGTGTGGCGTCATGGGTCTCTTTCATCTAGAGCCAAGCTCATGGTGAAATAAGTCAACAGACGCAGGTACGTGCTCAGCTCCATGGCTGTGGTCTGTGCGGCTCTGGATAGGACTGAAATCATGCTGATACTTGGCAACACGGCTCTCCCTTGCCTTGCGTGGGTGAGGATGCCTTGCTGAGAGCCACTGGCCAGGAATAGCTCACTCCAGCAGTGGCCATCATAACCTCGGTTCCCCTGCCCTTACGATGACTCTCAGGCCACCTTCAAGTGAGCCGCATGGTTCCCACATTGCATTGGTATCCCGTGGGCTCTAGCAGGAACTCGATGGATGCTTAAGCAAACATAGTCATCTAGTGAAGCCACAGTAGCTGATCGTTGCATTCAATCACTTCTCTGTTGAAGAAACATCAGCCATCAAATGAGTACTGTGTTCTCGAAGGGAAGGCCACCAGCATGTGGAGATTGGATTTCTATCTAACTCATAAAGGCCAACTGAGATCTTCGGCCCTTTCCCCCAGGGAAGATGATTTAGATTAGACAATATTTATTTAGATAAATGTAAAGAATGGACTAAGAGGGGCTGGAGAGATGGCTTAGCAGTTAAGGCACTTGCCTGCAAAGCAGAAGGACCAGAGTTCAATTCCCAATAACCATGTAAAGTCAGATGCGCAAGGTGGTGCATGTCTAGAGTTGGTTTGCAGTGGCTGGAGGCCCTGGCATGCCCATTCTCTCTCTCTCTCTCTCTCTCTCTCTCTCTCTCTCTCTCATCTATCTCTCATCTATTTATCTATCTATCATCTATCTCTGCCTCTTTCTTTCTCTCTCTCTCTCTCTCACTATCTCTCAAATAAATAAATAAATAAAATTAAAAAAAAAAAAAAACAGAATGAACAACGAGCCTGGTGTTGGAAGGAGAACGGTGTCCTTTCAAGCATTTTGCTCAGGTTGAGCATCACAGTCGCCTCCAATGTCACTTCATTCATCTCCCAGAGAATCATCCCCATCCTAATCTGGGACCCCGCACTGAGAAAGCACCCCACTCAACAGGGGGTTTACATCAGTTTCTCCCACCTGGAAATTAGGTCCATCTTTGGACATTATGAGTGTCATGTAGCCAAGTCAGAGTGGAGTTGACCACTATAGCCATGGCCATAGAGACACTGTGCCACCAGACCACAGGTGATAGAAGACACTGAGCTTTTTCAATAGAAGGGGACATGGCTCTCCCCCACCTCCCGTGGCTCCAGGCCAGGCACATAGGGTGTGTGGATCCCTGTTGGGTTGACTGCTCAATCCCTCTCCACGACCACACAGTGCAGGCCTGTCCTGTGGGGCCCCGACTCAGGGCAGGCCCTGTCATTCTCCAGTGCCTGACCACCCCTCCCCACCTACTGCTAAAGTCCCAGAACAGGACGGGACACGGCTGTAAGTCATGTATCCAGCCATGCCCAGGCTGCTGGCTGCCATTCCTCTGGTGTCTCCCTGGTGTCCCCACCTGGTGCACCTTGCCAGCCTGCAGGTCCAGGGTTCTGCCTCGGACTCTGGTGCCCCTTCTGCTTGGAAGCCTGATGTGGGAGTCAAACTGGGGTGTGCTTCCCTGCCTGGATCTTCCCTCCTTCCAGCTACCAGCAAAGAGGATTTCTGGCCCTACTTGCACTCATCTGAGTTCAGACCCCATGGCAAGCTTGGCTCATCTCACATCCCTCCTGTGGTCAAGGGGGCAGCCACTGGGGCCCCTTTGCCATTATGGGGAGCAAGGGACAGCTGGGAAGGTACACCAGGTGTGCATTCTCCACCCATCAGTGATAGGCCCAGCTGCCAGGACAGCTGGGTCCATCTGGATCTCTTTAGATCAGAGAAGTGGGTGCTTGGGGCCCTGAACCTCCTCTGTCTATAGGTAGCATCTCATCTTATTACTAAATAACTGGACAGTGTGGGCACTGCAGCTTCGTCTCACACCAAGTCCTCTGCTCCCCAAGTGCCGCTGCTGACCCACCTGGCTGAGTATCACCTCCAATGTCACCTCATCTGCGCACGTGTGAAGTCTCGGCCTTGTCCTGTAAGGATCCAGAACTGGAGCACCAGCACCTGTCTGTGGGTGGAGCCGGGCTCTAGGCATCTGCAGCTTTGACACTTGCTTGTGTATTTTTCTGTTCAATAGGTATAGGCCACAGTCGACACTAGTAATTAGCCCTTGGTTTATACTAGAGTCAGAAGGTCAGAAAACCTAGATGCTTCCTCCCCTCCTGTCAGAAGCCCAGACCATGTGACCTGCAGACAGCGGTTATCTCCCCTGTCATGAATATTCCTCTTCTCCCGTCTGCATCATAGTGGACGGTTGCTTACTGTGGACATAATCCTTCCTTACAGCTGACCCTGGCTCCGCAGAGCCCACTGGTTATGCCACTAAGCCAGCATCCTACCTACAAAATGATGCCCCCTGGCTGGGCATGGGGCAGCCATGCTCAGCTCCTCTACCCCTCTATGATTGCATAGAAGAAGAGCTATCAGGGTGAGGAAAGGAAGTCCAGCCCACAGCACTGGCCTGGCCCCAAACAAGGCCATTCTGGAGATGGCCACTCCCTGGACAATGTGTCCTCAGTAGGCAGTCCAGCCAGCCAGGCTGGCAGACAGGAGGTTCTCATTATTCTGCGACAGGAACAAAGCAGATGCAAATGTTTCCCCTTTGGAGAAGCTGACAGCAGAGCCTGGGCTCCATCCGTAGGCCCAATAAAACCAGAGGCCACCTGCATCTCGTCTCCTTCAAGCAGCCTCTGCTGTGAATGGGGCTGTTCCAGGAAGTTCAGCTCCTCAAGATGAAGTGCAAGGTCAAAAGCAGACCCAGGATTATGACAGCTCCAGGGTCCCAAGCCTGTGTCCTGGCCTAAGCCAGTGTCTGCTCAGTGCAGAAAGCCAGCAGGAATGTCCCATATCTCTGGACCGCTGGCCACAGGCAGCTCCATATGTCTCTCTACAGGTGTTTACAAAAGCCTGGAGCAGCAGGACATTTCAGGGTGTGAGTGGGACCTCTCTGATCTCTCTAGGCTCCTCCCCCTTTCTCCAGATAGAACACCTAGCTTTGGCTTCTTGGCCCTCACAGGTCACAGCTATCCTACAGATTGGATCCTGCTGTACTAGTCCTCCAAGTGAGTTAATGCCTGCACGTGTTACAGAGACTAGCCCAAGACAAAGGCCACAGAATAGCCCAGAACTTTAGCTCTCCCACTTCCCACCATTAATCAGTTGCTTCTTGGGCTCCTGCAGTAGCACACACGGTGGACATGGCTGGCCTCTAGGAGCTCAGGTGGGTTACAGGACTTTGATAACCACCAGCTAACCCAGCTTCTTCCCTGACTAAAGATGGACGACACTGTCCACTCAGGACATTCCAGAGGATCTGGGCATCCCCCCTCCTCTAGTGGTGTCTGCCCCACAAAGCCAGCACCTGCTCCCCTCCAGTTCTATAAGCAGATTACACTCTCCTTAGCTGGCCCACCAGGCAAATCTACTGAACTGCAAGCTTGGTCGGGTGTAATACCAGGAGGCCAGGAATGTTGGCGCCATGCTCGTTACAATTCCTCTGTGGTTTCCCCAGTAGAACTGTTCCAGGAGAGGAAATTAATATCCCTCCAAGTTCAGGTCTATTGCATCTTAAGGTCACTCTATAGTAGTCTAACCTTTCCTGACAGACACACAGATTGCCAACCGAACATAGTGCAGGCCGAGGCCAATTCAAAGCCACAATTACATTGGTGAGGAGGCAGGCAGGTGGAAGGGTGCTTTGTTCAGAGTCCACAGACCATAGTCCTACTGAGGCAGTGCACTGTGGGCCAGCTCATGCCGATGTTGCTGCTGCTCTGGACATGGCTACTGGCCAGCGAGTGGGAGTCTTTCCTTCTCTCCCTGTTCCTCTTTACCTGCCAAGCAACTCCAGATGGGATAATAACACCACACAGGCAGATAGATGTGGGGAGATTGGGGAACCCTGAAGGTCCCATAAATCCAAGAGTGTGTAAGAAATAGTCTGTTGCCTCAGTCAGGACAACCGAAGGACTATTCCAAACAGTTGATGTCACTGAGGACCAAGAAGTTCAGGCTCTAAGATGTCTCACCATCATCCTCACTACCCTGAAGGGACAAGTGAAGTCTAGATGAAGGTTGTGAAGACAGCACAGCAAGTTTGCTAGGAGATACACATGCACACCCACAAGCTTGTACACACACAATCACACCAATATGTGTAGACATGCACTTACCCACAAATATACACATAGGCATGTGTGTATCTAGCATGTAGACATACTCAAATGCATACTCAAAAGCAAACAGGTATACACACATACCCAGACATACATGTGTGCACACAGGCATGCGCACATGAACTTGCTTGCACACACAGACAAGCACATGCATAGGCGTGTGCACGTGGCATGCATGCACACACCTTGTTTCTTAGTTTTGTTCAATATTTAAGTTCTTTCAGTTTGGCAATTATAGTCAACCCCATGTTGCTGGGATAAACATCCAACCAGACACCGTTTAGGGAGGAATGGGTTTATTTCAAGCTTGCAGACCCAGGGGAAACTCCATCAATGGCAGAAGAAGCTGCTAAATTCCATACATCCAGGCAGAGAGAAATAACAGCAAGCAGCCGACAGCGAGCACACTGGTCTCTTCACACCTTTGCGCTGGAATCAGACCCACCCCCAGTGACACAACCCCTGGGGGCTGAAGTGAGTTGCAAAGTCAATTTTAACAAAATACCTGAGTCTTTTGGGGCTGTACATTTACATTATTCTATTCAAACTACCGCAAAAATAAAGTTGGCTGACCGAGCATCAGTGGAATGCCCCTTGAGGTGGGCACAAGTTTTGGTTCTCCGATCTCACAGTGGGTCTATATTTGGGCAGTTGTCCTGGGTTGTAGCTCTTTGCCCACAAGAAGGGGGTAGGTTAGAGATAAGCATGAGGAGCCATACACAGGATCCTGGCTTCATCAACAGGTGCCCTGAGCTGGAGCCCATGACCAGCTCACCCCTGCTTGGTGCAACACCAGCTCTCTTCTGACCCCAACTGAAATGACTGCACAGAGTTGCGGTGTTAATTTGGTAAAGGGCTGCCCATACTCAGGAAATGCTGAGGGTGAGGTCACTCAGGTTATGTGATTATGATGGGGTGATTCTAACCGGGACAGAAGGAGAACCCCAGGACCAAGGGGAGCCTGCTGCATTGGGTGTAGGCTGAGGGCCATGGTCTGGAGCTAATGTGCAACCAGGGCTGAGGCTCACCCAGTGCCTAGACAAAGAGCCATGAGAGGCAGAAGTCATGCTGGGCCTGGCCCCTGTGCTGGTGGGCCAGTA
Organism: Zapus hudsonius; assembly: GCA_004024765.1. Lineage (NCBI taxonomy): Eukaryota > Metazoa > Chordata > Mammalia > Rodentia > Dipodidae > Zapus > Zapus hudsonius. The sequence goes on from PVHP010022134.1 coordinate 18,779, forward strand.
AAAGGAAATATCTAGACAGTGGGTGGGGCTTCAGGATGGATGGAGGCCAGGATGGGTCATTTCCTCCCTTGCTCCTTCCCTCCGTGTCTAGGTCTCTTAAACAAGTACTAGAATCCTAGAGGCCTTGGGCCGGCCTGGAGTCTGCACACTGTTGGCATTCATTAGACACTGGTGAGATGGATGGATGGGTGGGTGGATGGAGGAATGGATCACAAGGGAAGGGGGTGAAGCTGAGGGAGATTAATGCCCTCACTGGAACCTCCCAACCTTCCTGGGCTGGAACTTGGGTTTCTGACTCAGTGTCCTCCCAACTTCTTCACAGGCCCATGTCCTGCCCAGCCTGTGAGGAAGACGAGACAGTGGGAGTGGGCATGGAGGAACCAGGCATGGGCACTGAGGCCTGCCTGGGTGTCTGTTTCTTTGAGCGACTAGGAGAAAAGCAGCCTGCCAATGCTGGCTCTCCACAGGGTTCAGCCCCTCACAGACAGAGGCCATGACTCAGTTTTTGCCTCAATCGACTTCATGTGTCAGTGTCATGGAGAATGGCTTCCTGATGGGGACTCACACACAAGAATTTCCAAGAAAGGCTGCATTATTCTCCCCTCTGGAGACTCGGAGGAGGATACTTGGTCAGCTCTGAGCCGTGGTATTTGTGGCCGGAAAAAGAAGTCGGGAAGATGTCCTGAGGGTCTGAAGCTGGGTGGCTTGGTTGCCAGACGTCATCAAAAGAAATGAGACAATACTCTCCTTTATACGCATAAAATTATATCCAGAATGGTGGGGAGTCACAAAGCAGGTCTGTGGGGCCAAGATCATCCTGAAGCAAATAAACACCTGCTATTAATCCGTGTGCACTTTAACAAACATCCTGGATTCCAGAATGCTTTGTTTTCAGTTTCCAAAGGTAGCCAAGAGAAGCACGGCCATCAATCAAGAAGCCGTGAACTGAGGTGTTCTAGAAAGTTCTAAAAGGTTCAGAGTAGCATCCGTTAAAGCAAAAGTTTCATTCGCAGTTAGCAAAACTTGGGGAGCGCCGGGGGTCTGTGGACACTTGGGCAAGGCTTCCTCTTTCAGATAATTAGAGCCACAGGGCACTTCACGGGACACAGGGTCTACATGTGACAAGGTTGCATTGTCAAGAGGGAAAATGACAAAGAACGAGGCCCACACGCCCTCATTCCACAGTCTTTCGCAATCCCTTCCCTGGAGATGAAATCGCCAGCCATTCCTAGGGTTCCAAATGGGAGCTGGAAGCATGCTTGTTTTTCCTGCTTTGATGAGGCTGTCCTGTTTTTTTGCATGGCTTTGAAGTTTATTTATTGTCCCTAAATTGCATTAGTTATTTTTGAAGCTTATACTTTTGTTCACAACTTCAAGTGTTCTGAGGGGGCATACCATCGGCGTAAATTCAAATAATTGGAAGAAATGGATCCAACAGTTACTTTTAATTGGCACCAGAACATGGCCTCCGATTTATTACAAACTTACACGCTATGGTTTAGAACTAATTTTAGCCTCCCCTTGAAGTTGGAATTCAAAACCTCACCGTGGCTTGACATGGTATTATCCGAGGAGAATGTTTGTTTCATAATTTGAAACAAGAACCTGGATCTTTTATGAGGCCAATATTATTTCCATATGAGGAAACAGAAAGGAAGGAGCTACCAGGGTTGAGTTGAGGCTCAGGGAGCTCATCCAGCCTGGGTGTCCCCAAGCACAAGTCTCCATGGCCCTTGGTCATGGGTCAGCTGAGAGCCAGCCAGGGGCCTGGGCTCTAGGAACCCTCAGGGCCAGAACTGCACAAGTCCCTCCCTCTGGGCAGGACCTGTGCCTTGGGCTCCAGGGAGCTCTGCCCTCCCAGCTGGCTCCTCACCAAGTCAGAGAGCCCATGGCCCATCCCTCCATCCTCCTCCATCCTTCTGTCTTCCCATTTCCCTCCCTTCTCATCGGCCTCCAGGGCGTCTTGGCTGCAGGGCCTTTCTGAGTTCTGGCCTCCAGTAGTGAGAGAGGCCCCCCAAAAGCCCTGTTCCCACGGGCAGAAAGGGGGTGAAGGGCTGACCTGAGAGGCCCAGAACAAGGACTCAGATATGGAAGGGATCCAGGGAGTGGTCTCACACGCAGAAGAGAGGGTGGGGAAAGTAAGATGGGGAGGGACCCGAGCAGGGGAATTTTCCACTTGTTTCTGTCTTGGGGGCATTCAACTCTGGCATCTCGAGGCTTCTCTCCCAGGGGCTGAGTATATCCCCTGGATCCAGATAGGGCTGTCTAGTGGGACATGAGAACTGAGAACATTTCCACAACGTTGATAGGAGTCAGGAGCCTGGGGTTGGGGAGGTCTCGGGAGCAGAGACAGAAGGGACAAATCTGGGTCTCATAAAAGCATCTTGGGGACGGGGATGCCATGTGCAAAGGTCCAAGGCAGGGCCCAATATGCACAGGGTGGCCAGGGGCTGAAGAGCTGAGGTGGGCCTGAGGGCTCTTACGAGAGAAGGTGCTGAGAGCTTGGGTGAGCAGTGGCCTGGTCTGACCTTCCATTTAGCCCCCATCCTTTTTTCAGAAGCCTCTGCTATGTAGGGGACTTACTGAACCTTGGAGGAGAGGCAGTACTATGTGGAGCAACTGTGATGGCACCCCAGGGAGAGTTGGCCGGGCCTGGATAGTGGGGAGCCCGGGTAAGCTTGGAAACAGAGCTGATGGTTTACAGTGTGGAGTACAGAGCCACTGGGGGAGGGGAGAGCATCAGCGCCCTGGGAGTGAGGCAGGGGACATTTGTTGTGACACCTTAGTAGCATTCAGAACAGAAGTCACAAGGAAGTTGGACAGCTATATCTGGTGTCCCAGGGAGAGGAGCTGAGGCTACGGAAGCCAGGAATGTCAGCGTGAGAACATGGGGCCCTGGGCAAATGATGGTGCCTCTCTTCTGACCCACACCAATGCCAAGCAAGTCCCAAGACCTGATGCAAAGAGGCTGGGAGGCGGGGAAAGTGTTCAGTGAGGAAGACAGTGGCATTCTGCAACCCCCACGAGGGCCCTGCTGCAGGCAGGTGTCACTGGACTTCTGCTATGGTCCCTGCAAGGCCTCCAGGGCCTTGTCTATGGAAAGGCCTTGTTTACCCTCCTCAGCTGAGTGCCCACTGCATGTCTGAGCGTTCCTCTTCCTCGTCCATTCCAGTTTGCTCTGCCTCTCCTGCTTCCCTGTTCTTGTGTTCTGTCTTTGGCTGACTTGATGGTGAGGTGCCCCCTGCCCAGACTGGCTTGTGGCCATTCTCCCATCCACACCCTCTACCCGTTTGTTGGTCTTGCCGGGCCCTCATTCCAGCGAGTGTGCGTGCATGTGGTTTTGGCCCTTCCTAAGTCAACAACAAACTTCATATTGTTTTAATCTTTCTCTCTTCCCATGTCTCTCGGCTCTTTCTGCATTCATTTCCCTTTATTTGGAGGTTTGCATTGTGGGTTCTGCTGGCAGATGTTCTGAAGTTTTTATGGGAATCTCTTTATTATGCCCTAAGATAGTTCTTTCTTCCAACTCCTATATTTTCACTCTCTCCATTTCCAGGCTGTGTTCTTTTACAGAGTATTTTCCGGCTGAGGAGATGGCTCAGAGGTTAAAGGCGCTTGCTTGTAAAATATTTTTCTTTTTCATATTGCTCATTCTTCCCTTGTATTTTTTTTAAGTTCACAATCTTTTAATTTCAAGCTTTAAAACTGGAGACATAAATCATTAAGAAATGAAGAACTAATAGTGGTCATTAGAGCTAAGGTACAAACGTGCAGAAAAAGGAACGCAGTGCATAGGGGCCCAGTATGAAACATGGCAGGTCCTGGTGGAAATAGAACTGTATAATCTGACAGTGGCAACATAAACATGAATTTACATGTATGATAAACCCATGGAAAACTAAATGCACACACATATTCCCATTATGGTGATCTGAATGAGAAGGGGTTCCTTTATATTAATTAGGAACTTTCTGTCTGGACAAATCATGCATTAGATTCCTTGTGTTTTAAAAATATTTTTATTTATTTATTTGCAAGGAGAGAGCAAGAGAGAGAGTGAATGGCATGCTAGGGCCTCCTGACACTTCGAATGAACTCCAGATGCACGTGGCACTTCATGCATCAGGCTTTACGTGGGTACTGGGATTTAACTGGCAGGCTTCACAAGCAAGTGCCTTTAACCACTGAGCCATCTCTCCAGCTCACCCTTGTCTTCTTGAGATGTACTCTACTTACTCTGAACACTGTGTCCATCGGCCTTACCTGGCAACCTCATGTTCGCCTGCCTTTCTGTTTGTGCCTTTTCTTTTGTAAGTTTGAACTCCTTGGCATAGTTTAGTTTCCTTGGCTAAAACTTACCTTGCTGTGCAAGTGGGTTTGATTACCTCCGGAGGAAGATCCATCATCTAAAACTGCTGTTTCTATGCGTAATATCCAAAATATAGAATTTCCAGCAAGGCTGCAGACCAAGCAGCCAAACGCCAAGAGACCAAGGGCTGCTCAAAGTATACGCAAGCCAGACACAATTATAAATTAATTTTCATTTGTACACAAATAAGACGATGATGTTTTCACAGGAGAACTGAAATCATTTTTTTTAAATCAAGTGGAAACACTAGAACTAAAAACAACATTAGCTGAAGTTAACGATCGGAAACACTAGCTTAACAATAGAGCCAAGTGTAGAGTGAGGGTCGGAGAGCCTTAGACACATCAAGGGCAAAATAAGGAAGCCAAAACGATCAAATGGGGGAAAATGCATGAAAACATGTGAAACTTAGTGCAATGTTCTAGTAGGTATAGACAGAAGTTCCAGAAGACCAGGAGAGAGAGAGGAAAAAAAAACTTAGCCAGGCATGGTGGCTCATGCCTTTTTAATCCCTACACTCAGGAGGCAGAGGTAGGAGGATCCCTGTGAGTTCAAGGCCAGCTTGAGACTACAGAGTGAATTCCAGGTCAACCTGGACTAGAGTGAGACCCTACCTATTAAAAAAAAAAGAAGGGATGTAGAGGTCAGAGGATGACCCACAGCCCACTTCCTACTTCACCTGAGCTACTCACTAGGCCCCGAAATGAAGATGTAAGCAGAAGAACAAAATAAAGGAGTCTGTCAACAGCAATTTTCCCTAAAATTGGTGGAAAAGGTACTTTTTCAGATTAAAAATAAAATTATCCAAAATATCCTTTTTAAAAACAAGAAAATAGAAGAAGTTGTGAAAATCAATAATAATAATATTAAAAAAAGGTAAATATGGTCAGGTACAGTGGCACATGCTTTTAGTCCCAGCACTTGGGAGGCAGAGGTTAGAGAATCGTTTTGAAGTCGAGGCCAGCCTGGGACTACAGGGTGAGTTCCAGGTCAGCCTGGGCTAGAGTGAGACCCGGCCTCGAAAAACACACAGGTAAGCATGGAGCCGAGCACAATGACAATCCAACAAGATGGGGCCAAGGGGATGTCCTGTGTAGACAGAAGTCCCGGAAGGACTGTGTGTGGGCTCCTAGCAAGAGTGTAGCAGGAGTAATAGCTGAAAGCACAAAGCAGGAAAGCTGATGGGGTGGAGAATACAAGGAAATAGTTGATTAGTCAAAAACTGGTAACATGGAACTTGTGTGGAATGACAAACGTCAGCAGGTGGTTTTCTGAAGGGGAACATCATTGAAATAAGTACCTTAAAAAACTAGGGCCGGGCGTGGTGGCACACACCTTTAATCCCAGCACTCAGGAGGCAGAGGTAGGAGGATTGCCGTGAGTTCAAGGCCACCCTGAGACTACATAGTGAATTCCAGGCCAGCCTGGACTGGAACGAGACCCTACCTCGAAAAACAAAACAAAACAAAACAAAACAAAACAAAAAAACTAGGATGCACAGGCCTTAGAGTCCATCCTCAGCAACAGCAAGAGAGAGAGAGAGAGAGAGAGAGAGAGAGAGAGAGAGAGAGAGAGAGAGAGATTACAAGAAAACTATAGGTCCAGTGATTCTGCCTGTCATTTACACAAACCCCAAGAAGAAAAGACAGAAAATCAGATATGATGCTTTGAACCATTATTAAAAGGCCATCTCTGACTCTGGCTGGTCATTAAAGTCTGATAAGGTCATTGTAAAACAGAAATAAAAAACAACCTCTGACATGAGCAGGGACACAAATAAGCTTTGAGTATCAACAAACACAATCAATGTTGTATATTCGCCACCAGATAAAGTATAACCCAGGGATTCAAGAATGGTGAAAATGTAAAAACAAAACATGAAGTCAACAAGGGCCTGAGTGAGAAGAGGAAGGGGATGGGCGGGTGTGGGGTAAGGCAGGCTAGCAGGGAGAATATGATCAAAATACATCATATACATGAATGAAAATGTAATGAAACCAAGTATGAGTAATGAATAACATATACTAATAAAGGTGAAAAGTTAAAACTTAACAAAAAGAATCATACAATTGATTATATAGTATGTGCAGAAGCCAATTTTAACTGATTGTCAATTCATTAGGATAATTTCACAAAATAAAGAGAAGCAGGTACATTACTGTGATGGTCAGTCTTTATCAGTAACTTCATGGATTTAGAATCACCTAAGAGACAAACCTCTGGGCAGGTCTGGGAGGGTATTTCCTGACAGGTTTAATTGAGGAGGGAGACCCACCCTGAATGTGGGCAGTGACATTCCATTGGCTGAATGAAAAGGGGGAAGCAAGCCAAACACCAGCATTCAACTCTGCTTCCTGTCTATGAGAACAATGAGAGAGGTTCTCTCTCTCTCTCTCTCTCTCTCTCTCTCTCACATTCTCTCTCTCTCCTCTCTGGTTCTTTCTACCACTTTCTTTGTGCAAGTGGATAGTATGTATATATGTATGGGCACACATGTGTCATGGCACACATGTAGAGGTCAGAGGGCAGCCTCAGGATGCTTGCTCTCACTTGGCTACGTGCTGTGGAATGACCCTGCCTAAGTTTTGTTTTAAAAGGTCTAATCCTCAGCACCTCATAAACTGGGCGTAATGGTGTATGTGTGTCTCCCAGCACTTGGGAGGTACAGTCAGGAAGATGAGAAGTTCAAGGTCAAACCCTCTTCTGGATCCCTTTTCTTTTTAAGTCTCACAGCAAACAGCATTCCCTTGGCCCCATAGCAGAGACTCCGCCATTCAGGATCCCAGCACCTCTGTCTCCCCTGCATAAGCACAGCTTCACCTAGCATCTCATGCTGTTCACTGGGACAGCCTCAGGTCTCACCCAGAGTGGTAAGCATGGCCACCGTCCCTCTGTGAGAATGCCTGTGCCCTCACAAAGGAACCCACCAGCTGGCTTAGGCTGACAAGAGCCCAAACAGCCCTGATGGACCCTGATGGGTTGTATTTGCCCCTCCTGAGCCACATGGGACAGAAATGGCCATTGAGAGCCCTGTGAGCTGCTATTAACCCCTCCCTGGATCCAGGTGTCAGGTGCCTCTAGGCAACAGAGTAAGGCCTTTGCTCCCAGGAATGGATGCTACATGGATTGTTCTGGTTGGCTGGTATTCTGGAGACCTGGCCACACCTGTGAAGAGCACCGGAGGTGGTGACAGGGCTGTGTGGGCTGGTAGTGTTGCTTCTGCCTGAACTGCAACAAGCTTTATAGATCTGGGGTGTTCATCTTGGAAGGGGTGTAGAGAGCCCAGTTTGGGGGTGTGAAGATGTCCAGTGCTTCCTGATGTGGCAGAGTAGAGTTGTGGCAGCTTGCTGTGTGGTGTTCGAGCGCATGGTTGAGAGTACACGTGTTTGTGGGTGCACATGTGTAGCAGCTGCAGAGCTGTGACGTTCCTGCAGAGACACTGTGTTTCTCCAGCCCTGGCTGTCATCTGCTTCTTCCTCATCTACTGGGCTGCGGGCGAGAGACATGGTGGGCAGATGAAAGGAAGGACCAGGAATGACTATGGTGGAGCCATGACAGGGAAGAATCCCTGGACAGGGTCAGTTAGGTTGGGTCCACACGGAGGGGGAAGAGGCCACAGGGTGGAAGCTGGGATGAGGGGAAAGGCTAGTGCCTGGACAGGAAGTGGGTGGGCAGGAGGAAACAGGGATCTTGGGCAGTGGCTGAATGTGAAGAGAGCTTCATGGTGGTCCCAGGCGCCTGCTCTGGTGACGTTCTGGCCACCAACCAGAGCCCAGATCCTCTCCTGGGCACTGTGGAGCACTGTCCCCAAGAGGACCCACACTCTTTTCTATAGCTTCAGTGGCAGGATGGAAGTGTGCAGTTGGTGCCGAATGAAGACTTGGTTCATCTTGACTGGACCGAGATGTGCCTAGATTGGTTAATCTCACCTCTGGGTGTCTATGAGAGCATTTCCAGAGGGGATTTACCAAGGCAGGAAAGACTTGGCCAAATGTGGGTGACACCATCCCATAGGCTGGGCCCCAGAAGAGAAAGCCAGGGAATGCAGGCATTGTCTCTACTTCCTGGTCACCTGCTGGGCCATACCCTCCCCTCCATGGAAGACTGAAACTTCTTTCCCTCTCTGTGGTGGTTTGAATGTATAATGTCTCCCATAACCTCAAGTGTTTGTAATTAAGGCTCCTACTTAGTCTCCAGCTGATGGAACCCTTAGGAGGTAGAGCCTTGCTCAAGGAGATGAGTTATGAGGAGCCGACCTAGAGGTTGATTAGTCTCGCTTACTGAATGCTTAGAGCGAGCTAACTCGCTCTTGCCCTTCTCTCTGTGAGTGATGTGAGGAGATGCGACGCCCCAGCTGCCTGCTCTGCTGTGCAGAACTTTCCTCTTGTAAGCCTGAAATCAACCCTTTCCTTCCATAAACTGCTTCTAATTGGCTATTTTGATCCCAGCAATGAGAAGGTAAGTGCTATACTCCCCACATGTGGTAAGGGCAGAGTCACCGCTCTGGGGAACCCCAGGGTGCATCTGTGAAGTGTTATTGTAGCAAAATGAGTGTGAGCTTATTGCCCCCCTCCTCTTTATTTATTGTTATATTTTTAGGCCACAGATGGCTATGAGATGTGAAAACTACCAGAGCTTTGAAGTTCAGTGAGACAAAAGTAATTGCTTTAACTGTGATAAGGAAATTAGGAGAGATAAGGCCGGAGAATACCTGGGGAGAATATTTGAATTTCCTGAGACCTATTGTAAATGTGTGAACTACTAGATAATGGTAATTTGCATAATGTCACATACCCTACTCTGTAGGGACTATAAAATATCTTTGTAACTGGGGTTCGTGGCCAATGCATTTATGGTTGGACCCTGAGCCTGGGTGAAAATTAAACTCCCCTCTCCTCTTGCTGCAAAGGCTTTGTTTGTTTATTACTAGATATTTCTACAACACTTTGGAGGCCCCAGCGAGATTGGACAGCCATATCCCGTTTGTTGGGTAAAACGGGGCCACCACTCCAGGACCCTGCAGTCCACTGAGGCCATTGGAAACAGAGAAGTGTGCACCCCCGATGTGATCCTGGGGTCTCCTTTTCAGGTGGAAAGAGGACTGCAGAGCCCCGGACTGGGACCCCCAAACGGCAGAGAGAGACAGGAGTCTGGACGGCCGTCAGAACCAGGTAGGATCCTCAGGAAAACTGAATGGTGTTGCGACACGGGCCTGATTCCCCGCAGGGTGGATAACTGCCCTTGTAGTTCCAAGGTTGCAGCCCCCTACCAGACCAAACTGATTCCAGTCACCAGAATGCTAGCTAGCTAGGCCAGGTTTTAATGGAAAGTATTTCCACCAAGTTTTAATGAAAATTAAATAAGAAACTGTTTAATGATTGTGTTCTTGTTCTGTGTGTTGGAGTCTTGTCCTGTCTCTGTGTGCTGTCTTGTTTTGTCTGTGTGTCTGTACTGAGGACACGAAGGCTAGACCGCCTTTCAGCTAGTCTGTAGATGGTAGTTTCTTCTGAACAGTTCCTGTAAACCCAGCCCTCTGAATTTGCCTGCTTGCTGTCTTTCGTCCTGGGACTCTTTGTTT
>PVHP010022135.1:0-28724 GCA_004024765.1 Zapus hudsonius
GGGTGCCATGCCTCTGGATAGTCTCCCCCACCACGGCTCTTACAATCTTTCCGCCCCCTCTTCTGCATAGGTCCCTGAGTCGTGGTGGATGAGTATTAAGGCTGCTTTAAGATTGTGAGTTTAGGGGTCTTTGTGTCGAAGATCGTTGGTTTCTGTCTCACTGGCTTATCCTGTGTAGATTGAATGTCTGTGGCTGTGGGTCCCTCGTTCCTTCCGTCATTCTCTGCGCCACCCACTCTCTTTATCCCCCTGCATCTCTTTACCACTCTCCTTCCAGCTAATCCCCACCTTCCTCTCCTGTTTTCTTTCTAAGTCACTGAGTTAAACGAGGGCTGCTCGCATACTCGGGGTGGAAGGTTATTGATTGTGGCTGCAGCACTGATGAACCTCAGATCCCCTCTCCCAGGAACCATTAGCAGCCATTAGCTATTCTGGAAGGAATGGGGTCTCATCTCTCCTTTCCCCATCAATGATCGAGTCACAGGTTGAATCTTGTGCAGGAAGCCACATCTGCTCTGAGCTCATGAGAGTCGTGGTCATGCTGTGTTCAGAAGACAGTGTTTCCTGGCACTCCTCCCCACCCTCCTGCTCTTATATTCATTCTATCCTTTCTTCCTGGAGGTTCCATGAGCCTTCGAAGAGGTGGTTTCCAGGTCCTGTTTGAGGCTGTGCACACAGTGGTCGCTTTTTCTCAGCAATGGCCATCGTGCATCTTTCATTAACCACTGCCCATTGTAGGAGTAAGACACTTGTGTGAAAGAGACTCCAAGCAGTGTCGGGATGGGACACTTCCCAGTGAGTTGATGGTCAGGGAGGCAATACAGAGACAATGCAGGCTACTGCCGTTGCTCTTGTTCTCCTGCCAAAACCTGATGGTAAGTTCCTGTTGCCGAAGATACAACCAACTTTGGTTTCAGGGCGTCAAGAAACTAACGGAGGACTAACCTACATCTGTGCTGGAAGCCTCCTCCCTGTCATCCAGCTGGCTTCACACCAGAAGGTGATAGAAAGCTGTGGGGAGAAAAGCCATCAATAATCCCATCCAGCCGTGGATCCTGTGTCTTCCACGCCTGACCTGCCTGGCAAGATGTGCCCACTGCTGCCATGGTGGCATGAATGTTATGGGAGTAACTGGCCACTCTGGTTGGGCTTGAGGCCCGGTCCACAGTCGCGATGCCTGGTACTGTCAACCTGGCTAGGGACACAGGCCCCAAGGCGAAACCTTCCTCTGTGGTTCTGCTAAATGGACCCCATGTCAAATTGCCTTTTAAAGGTCTATGTTTGTTTCTATTGTTAGTGCAGCTTGAAGCTTCTCCATTTCTCTTTTAGAGGCACCACGGGTGTTTCAGCAGGAACAGCCACGCCCCCATGTTTAGATGGCTCTGAGGATGGAAGGAGGCACAAAAGACACACTTACCTGCCGAGCCCTCCCCCAGCCCCATCTTTTGTTTTTTAAAGTGATCGTTGAGCTAAGCGAGTATTTTCATTTTTTAAAATATTTTATTGATTCATTTTCAAGCAGAGAGAGAGAGAGAGAGAGAGAGAGAGAGAGAGAGAGAGAGAGAGAGAGAGCACCAGGGCCACCACCTTGTGGGTCTGGCTTATGTGGGTCCTGGGGAATTGAACCCAGGGCCTTAGGCACTGGAGGCAAGTGCCTTAACTGCTGAGCCATCTCTCCAGCCCTCCAGGTGATCTTTTAAAGTGTGTCTGTCTACACTGGGGATGTAGTTCAATAGCAGAACGCTTGCCTAGCATTTGGAAGGTTCAATCCCCAGAGCTGGAGATTGGTGTTGGTTTGTGGGTGGGGAAGAACGGGCTTTTGTGTGCTGGTGATGCACGTTTGTGATCCCAATCACGTATGAGGCTGAGCCAGGACAATGGTGAGTTAGTGAGCACTAAGCTCAAGTCCAGGCTCAGTACCATAGTGAGTTCAAGGCCTGCCTGTGCTTCAAGATCCTGTCTCAAACATCTAAGGGTTGGAGATGTAGCTCCATGGTAGCTCCATCCTAGCATTTGTAAGGCCCCTGCGTTTTATCCGCTGCACCATAGAAATAAATAAACAAACCACTTCTGTCCAGCCTAATGACCAGAGTTTCTCAGTCTGGCCTGCTTAGGTGCCTTTCTAATGGAAGAATGAGATTCTTGTGATCTGTGATTTCTATGGTCCTGAGCACCCTACGGTTCCTCAAATAATGATACCTAAAGTCAAAAATAACTAATAAAAACAAAATAATACCAGGAAAAGTTTCAAGAAAAACCCTCCTTTTTCCTCTTTGCTTTTTGTATCTTCCACCCTATTCATTTTCACTAGTTAGATATTTCTTTAGGATTTGATGTCAAATATAGAAAGCAGAGAGTTAGGGGTTTTCTTGGCTTTGGGGTTTCAAACACAAGATGTTATAACTGAGAGCATTTAAGATGGGAAAACAAAGTATTTAACACATCAAGAGAGAGATAAAAGCCTTTGAGTGGGAAGGAGAAAGCTATAAGGTCAAGATATTGTGCATCTCTGAAAGAGATGAACTCTGAACCTTGTTCTTCTTAAAGGTCAAACTCTGGGGAAAGGTAATAGAAAGACATCAGACAGAATTGTGCTGAGAACAGAGGGGGCGGACTCTGAGTATCTTCTCCCAAGAGGACAGGGAGCAGGAAGGAGGAGATTTTCCTGCCCAGTGTAGAAGGGTAGACAAGGCCCGGACCTCCTGGCATCTTGTTGATTGGAACCACTGAATCTGAGAAGAACACAAAATGCTGCAGACCCAGGAGTCTCACAAGCTCTCCACGTGGCGGTGGCGGTCACTGCTAAGGTCTCCTCTGCATGCAGCGGGATCTCAAAGTTTGCTGGATCTGAACAGGGTCATCGATGCCCATATTCATCATGACCTCTGTGCCCCCTAGAGGGCTCTGATGGTATCTAAGAGAGAGCCGAATGCAAGGGGCAAAGATGAAAGACCAGCAAACAATGCACGTGTCAGAAGTACCAAATGCCACCACACTGCTCTCCCAGTCTGGGCCAGGAAATGTTCCACGCGACCCAGGAAAATGGGGCTGGAAGCAGAAATGACATCATTTTCTAGGTAAGTAAAGTTGTTATTTCTACTCACCTGGCTTTGAGGACTTTTAACCCCCTCTATGCCGCAGTAACATTTCAAAGAATGCTGTCTTAGTAGTGCTGGCTTAAGAGTATGGAGTCACACAGGCGTTCCTTTGAGCCTACCTGTCAATCAGTACTCTGGAAAACTTACATGTCTGATGATAGTGAACTTTAGCACTTTTTTAAAAAAACTATTTAATTATTTGAGAGGGAGAAAGAGAGAGTGAATGGGCACGCCAGGGCTTCTTGCTGCTGTTAACACCTCCAGATGCATGCGTCACTTTGTGCACCTGCCTTTACCTGGGCACTGGGGAGTCAAACCCAGGTCGTCAGGCTTTACAAGCAAGCGTCTTTAACAACAGAGTCATCTCTCCAGCCTGAACTTTAGCTCTTTCTAAACTATCTGCAATGATATTTCATGATTTATTTTATTTAGCTCATTGTGTAAAATGAAAGCGGCGTAACCGTATCTCTCTCTATATATGCTTATATACATGCTTCTTATTATTACTAATGTTAATAATTAGACTACTATTTAAGTTAGGAACGAGAATTCCTTAGCTTGCTGCCCCTTTGTCTTGTGCTGGTGATTTTATTCTGTCTGCAGGAACACGATCTGGCTAGCAGTAAACCAAATCTGAACAGAGAAGTACACTTCGAGACAGAGCTACATTGTATCCAGTGACAGATTACTAATAAAGACACTATTAGGGACTATTCAATCTCCTGTTCAAATATTTTCTAAATTATTGGCCTCTCTGTGAGAACATTTTCCTCTGGTATAAACAGTGGCCATGAATAGGGGGAGTGTTTGAACAGAACAAAAGTACCAGGTTTCTTCCTGTCACCCCAACAGCAAGAAACACCAATGCTACAGCCCCCCAAACAGCAGACCGCCACAGACAATGGGGCTCACACACCGAGCTTGAGACGTTCGGTTCTCTGGTAACATGAATGTCCAGTCCCAGCTGGGGAGACACCAGGCACCAGAGCAAATGGTTGGAAAAGAGCCATTGAAGAAAGGGGGAAAGGCTCCCTTTCCCTCCAAGGCCGCAGACTCAGCGCAGCTCCATCTGGACGCCCGGGGATGAAGCCCGTCATTGTGTGGAGGAGCCCAGCGTGCGCCTTAGCCTTCCTCCGGCAGCTTCTTCCCACCGGAGCCTCCTGTCCATTCATTTCATCCTGTACCTGTCAGTGTCAAAGAATTCGAAAACAGAACCAACATACAGGAATTTGGAAAACTTGTGTTTGTTCGATGATAATGAAGTTTTCTAAAGAAGGAAGTCTAAAATAATTTTGTAAAATATTTTATTTATTCACTTTCAAGGAGAGAGAGAGAAAGAGAGAGAGAGAGAGAGAGAGAGAGAGAGAGAGAGAGCACACCAGAGCCACCACCTTGTGGGTCTGGTTTATGTGGGTAATGGGGACTTGAATCCAGGGCCCTAGGCACTGGAGGCAAGTGCCTTAACCTCTGAGCCATCTCTCCAGCCCAAAAGATAGTTTCTTTTTTTTTTTTTTTTTGAGGTAGGGTCTCACTCTAGCCCAGGCTGACCTGGAATTCACTATGGAGTCTCAGGGTGGCCTTGAACTCATGGCAATCCTCCTACCTCTGCCTCCCGAGTGCTGGGATTAAAGGTGTGCGCCACCACGCCCAGCTAAAATAATTTTGAAAAAAACTCAAAAGGTAGAAATGATGGCTTGGGAATCTTTAAAATGTGCTTAATATTTAGCTATGTCATCTTAAAAATGTAATATAATAAAATTTGATCTATGTAAATACATTTCAGAGGCAACTGTGATTTTTTTTCCTTCTCCTTTCTATTTTTCAAAGGCAAAAACTTGGTCACAGAGGAGTTTGTGCCCGAGATGACTGACACGCACCTCAAGTATGTCTGGCACCTACTTCTCTCCTGGGAATTACAAAGATCATAGCGAACTCACTGCCTTCCACACTCTCAATGGCAAGTTACAAGAAGAAATCCATTTTCTACTGAGACCTAGTGCACAATTCATGTGTGCAACGAGAGACTCATGAAATAATTGCAAATCATATGCACCTTTCTATCAAGCTCAGAATGTTACTATTTGCTATTTTAATTTTTTCAAGGAAGAATAATGCAGTGCTTCTCTAAGTCGGTTTTATTTTCTGATTTTCAAGTAGGGCTTCAGCCACAGTTTTTAAAAAGATTTAACTAAAATGTCTCCACCAAATGGCTCCCTAGGCTTTATTTGGATGCCACGCTCTGAGAGGCTGAATTCTTCTGTAGCTGTCCGTTTTATTTCTGGCATGGAGCCTTCCATACCCTGAAACCACTCTCAACTCTCGGGCTATCTCCTTCCCCCCTGGGTATTTCTATTCCTTTGTTTGCTAGGTGGCATGGTTTTTGTTTTGTCTACGTAAAACATGCCCCGTTTGGGGATATTTCCTTCTATACAAGGCAGACCAGGACTCAAACCCTTGGTCTAATTATTAAACCTAGATTTTGGTCTGCAGAGCCCAGAGATCTACTTCCATTTAGAGTTTAAACTCACATTGATATTTCAGGGACTGCTTTCACACTTTCCGCCAGAAAGTCCTTTTGCTTCTGACCAACTAGAGTCAGCGTAGCCTGACCCCACCTGATGGAGCTTCCGATGTCACCTGTCCTGAACCCATTCGTCATTTGTCAATTAATGAGCTTCTGGGCTGATTCCAGTTCCTACTCCCGGGACTAGAGCAACAGCCAACAAGGCTAAGCAAGGATCTCTGTGGAAAAGAGTGGAATCTTTAGGATACATGCTCAGGAATGGTGGAGCTGGGTCACAGGTAGATGTGGTTTTAGAGTTTTGAGAAACTTCCATCATGATTTCTTTAGTGATTATAAAAGTTCACACTCCCGCCGACAGTCAATGAGGGTTCCTCTTTCCTCAACCCTCACGGGCATTTGTTGTCATTTCTTTTTTTGATGACAGCCATTCTGACCAGAGCAAGATAAAATCTCAAAGAAGTTTTCATTTGCATTCCCTGATGGCCAATGTTGAGCTTTTTTTTCTTTTCTTTTCTTTTTTTTTTTTTTTTTTGGCCATTTGTATTCCTCCTCTGAGAACTGGCTGTTCAGTTCCCTGCTCCCTTGTTATTTTATTGGGTTGATTGATTTTGATTGCTTACTTTTTGGGTTCTTTGCATATTCTAGCTATAAATTTCATATGGATAGCCGATAAAGATTGTTTCCTCTTTCTGCTGCTTGCCTATTGACTCGTGATTGTTTGCTTAGCTGTACAATAGCTTTTTAGTTTCATGAGTTCCCAGTGGATGAATGTTTGCCTCATTCCCTGGGCTACCAGGTTCTTACTCAGAAGTTCTTTTCCATGTTAATATCTCAGAGTGTTCTCCCTGCTTTTTCCTCTAGTTGTTGGATAGTTTCGGATCTTATATTGAGGCCTTTGATCCACTTGGAGTTGATTTTTGTACAGGGTGAGAGAAGAGGCTGTAGCTTCATTCCGCTATATTAGTTATCCAGTTTCTCCAAAATCATTTGTGAAAAATGCTGTCTTTTCTCCAGTGTGTCTTTTTGGCCTCTTTGTCAAAGACCTGGTGGCTATAGTTACTAGAACTTACATCTGGATAGCCTCCAACTCCTGAAACCTTAGGGACAAACCACATCCAAAACATAGTTCCCTTCTGATGTCAGACTTCTCCTTCGACAAAATGTGGCGACATCTCCACCCTACTTCAAGTGACTTTGTCCAGGAATTTTGTTTCAAGAGCACTAAGATGGTGATAACAACGTGACTATCAGTTTATACCACATGCATTTAGATTCCAATTTTTCTGTATGTGTGTACAGGATTTTCTGAAAGTTAGGAGAGTTCATATGCAGAGCCTTGATCCTCCCCATACAGGGCAGGAAAGAGTCTTGTTTAATGCTTTTAACTAGTTTATCTTCCTTCCTGATTCATCCTCCTCAGACAATCCCTAGGTTCTCATGACGGATTCACTTAAATGGTCCTGTTTCACTGTGCCTACATTATCATCATCATTATCGTGCCTATGTCTGTCTTTCTGGCCAAACTAAAAATTCTTTCTGTACAGAAGCTTCTATTATCTTTGAATTCCTGGCCACTCAGTGCTGGGCAGCCATTGGAACAGACCCAAATCCTAGCCTGACACTGTTCTTCACTTTAACCTCCAGTTCCTTCGCTCTTTATGAATGTATAACTGAAGTCTGTCCAGCATGCATCTTCCTCTCACTGACCTGAAAATGTCACATCTTCCCATCCAATAATCCTAGAGTGTGTACCCCTAGATCCAACTCCACCCCTTCCTGAAGATATTCTTGAGAGAGGCTTTTTCAGTGCAGAGGAGGCTTGGGATATTTGGGTCAACGTTCTGTGTTCTGGGGGCAGGGATGGGTCCCCTTTCCTTCACAGGGCAGGATAGTGTCCAAAGCTCAGGGTCCCAGGGTCTGAAGGACAGACTGACCATGAGCAAGTATAACACAAGGCCTGGTATACAACAGGTGCTCAATACATGTAATCAAAATGGAACCACAGGGCTTGGGGTGATGTATTCAAGTCCTGAAAGATAGCAACTGTCAGCCAAGATTACTATATCCAGCAAAGCTATCCATTGCAACTGAAGGAGAAATAAGGACTTTCCACAACAAAGACAAGCTCAAGGAATTTATGTCTACAAAGCCAGCTCCACAGAAAATACTTAAAAGCAACCTTCAGACTGAAGAGAAAGAAAAACACATACATGAGAAAATAGGAAAAAATACACCATATTCAAATAACAGGTAATACAAGAGAGTAAAGGAAAAACTACAAAAACAAGAAATGGCAAGAATAAATACACACCTTTCAATAATAACTCTTAACAATAAAGGCCTCAATGCTCTGACAAAAAGACACAGACTTACAGACTGGATTAAAAAACAGAATCCTTCTGTTTGTGGTCTCCAAGAAACACACCTCTCCATAAAAGACAGACACCTCCTGAGGGTGAAAGGATGGAAAACAGTATTTCAAACAAATGGGCCTCGGAAACAACAGGTGTTGCTATCCTAATCAGACAAGATAGACTTCAAACTAACAGTAGTTAAGAAAGGTAAGGAAGGCCATTTGCATATTGATTAAAGGAATCATTCAACAGGAGGACATTATATATATCTTTAGGACATTATATATATGCACCAAACACAGATGCTCCCAAATTCATTAAACAAACACTACTAGAATTGAGGTCAAAGATAACACCAAGCACAATTGTAATGGGAGACCTCAACACCACACTCTCACCTATTGATAGGTTGTGGTAGTTTGAATAATGTCCCCCAATAGATTCAAAAGTTTATTATAATTGTAAATTGTCTCCAGCCAGTTCTGGCTGGATGGTGTGTCACCTTGGCCAGATCCTAGGGTTCAGCCCTAAGGTGTTTCTGGGGTGAGTCTGGAATTCTATGCAAAAAGCAGTCTGAGCTCAAACCTGGAGTTCCTCTTGTTTGCTAGTTTTGGAATGTACTTGCTTGCTTGAGGTGCTGGTGGTAGGTTCTCTCTTTCTCTCTGCTTGCTTCTGTGAAAGGGGGTCGGCCTTTTTTCCTTAACTTCCCCTGGATCTGTTAGTTTCAATAAATACTTTCCAAAAAAAATAAATACTTTCCTCCCCAAAATTGTGCCTGGTTTGGAGATTCATCCCAGCGATGTGTGGCTGACTATGACATAGGTCATTCTGACAAAAAAATAAACAGAGAAACATCTGGACTGAATGACACTATAGAACAAATGGGCCTAACAGACATCTACAGAACTTTTCACCGAATACTACAAAATACACATTGTTTTCAGCAGCACATCAAACATTCTCTAAAATAGACATAAAGTAAATCATAACAATTCCAGGAAAATTGAAATAATTTCCTGTATTCTATTTGATCACAGCAGTATTAAGGTACAAATCAACAGCAAGAAAGCTATAGAACATATATACACTCATGGAAATTAAACAGTATATTACTGAATGATGAATGGGTCATTGAAGAAATCAAGAAGAAAATAAAAAAATTATAGACTTAAATGAAAAGAAAAACACAATGTATCGAAACCTTTGGGACACAATGAAGGCAGTCCTGAGAGAGAAATTTATTGCTTTAAGTGCCTAGATTAAGAAACTATAAAGGTCAAAAATAAGCAACTTAATGCTTCACCTTAAGGCCTTGGAAAAAGAAGAACAAGGCAAACCAAAAATCAGCAGATGAGAAGAAATAATAAAAATTAGGGAGGATATTAATGAAATAGCAACCATAAAAACAATACAAAGAATCAATGAAACAAAGAGTTGTTTCTTTGAGAGGATAAACAAGATTGATAAACCCTGAGCAAATCTGACCAAAAGAAAAAGAAAGAAGAGACACAAATAAATAAAATTAGAGTTGAAAAGGGCATCATTTCAGCAGATATCAATGAAATTCAGAAAATCATAAGGACATATTTTATGATGAACATACTCCACCAAGTTTGACAATCTGAAAGAAATTGATGTTTTTTCTTGATGTATATGACCTACCAAAGTTAAATCAAGATGAGATAAAGCGTTTAAACAGACCTATAACAAGCACTGAGATCTAAGCAGTTATATATATAAAAAAAATCTTCCTACTGAAAAAAATCCAGGCCCAGATGGATTTACTGCTGAATTCTACCAAACATTCACTGAAAAACTAACACCAAAGCTTCTCAAACTTTTCTGCAAAATAGAGAAGGAAGGAATATTGCTAAAGGCCTTTTACAGAAGCCAGTGTAACCCCAATACCAAAACCAGACAAAAATAGACTAAAAAAGAAAATTACAGACAAATCTCATTCATGAACATAGATGCCAAAATTCTCAACAAAATACTGACAAACAGAATGCAAGCTTTCATTAAAAAGATCATTGACCCAGACCAAGTAGGATTTATCTAGAGATGCAGGAATGGTTTAATATTTGTAAATCAATAAATGTAATACACTATATAAATGGACTGAAGGACAAAAATCATATGATCATCTCAATAGTTGCAGAAAAAGTGTTTAACAAAATCCTACATCCCTTCATGATAAAAGTCATAAAGAAAGTGGGAACAGCAGGAACGTATCTCAACATAATAAAGGCCATTTATGACAAACCTATAGCAAATATCATATTAAACGGGCAAAAACTTGAAGCATTTCCACTAAAATCTGGAACAAGACAAGGGTGTCCACTGTCCCCACTTTTATTTAGTATAGTACTGGAAGTCTTAACAATAGCAATAAGGCAAGAGATGCAAATCAAATGGGTACAAATCAGAAAGGAAGAGATCAAATTATCATTATTTGCAGATGATATAATTCCTTACATAAGAGACCCTAAAGGCTCTATCAGAAAACTGTTAGAGCTGATAAACACTTTTAGCAATGTAGCAGGATACAAAATCATCACAGAGAACTCAGCAGCCTTCCTATATACTAAAAACAAACAGGCCAAGGATGAAATCAAGGAAACACTCCCATTCACAATTGCCTAAAAAAGAGACGTTGAAACGAGCCCAGGGCAAGTTCAGCTCAGATCCCTAAGGTCAGCCATGCAGAAGGATGCAGGCGCCCGGGGTGTGGCCCAGAAAGTTGGTTCCGACATCCAGTTTGCTGAGATGCATCACCCTGAGTCTTGGCCCTGGATATCGGGGCTCGTGAGGCAGGAGGCGCACTGTGAGTATGCATCCGGGTGATGCTGGAGAATGTCATCCAGGGTCGTTTATTCTGGGGGAATTTACTTCAGCCTGGAGCTTTGACTAGAGGCAGACAGAGACGTGGGATCACTGCTGAGGAGACAGCCATCATCAAACCCGACCATGGGTGATGAGATGAAAGCACGGACATGAACCATGGAAACCTCACCCTGATATTGGGTATTATTTTTCTCTGTCTTTTACACATTAAAAAAAACTGAACTAGAGTTCAGAGTTTATAAGCGCTGCCTTTGTATAGAAAGCTTTGGATTTAGGGAGCCCGGGCTCCACAGAGCCCATGTTCTCAATATTATGTGATTTTAGACCTCGCTTCGCTGTGGTACCTGTTGAGAATGGTTACTAGTGCAGAGAGGTTGGGATCGCTCAGGAAGGGGTCGTGAACACGGGCCAAGCGGATGAAGTTAGAGGATTCGAAGAAATGGAAAAATTCATGAAGCCATACTGGGTTCTCTTTTTTGAGAAGCAATATTAGATTTCTTAAGACAAAAAATATAAATAAATGTTTGATAATATTCACAATGAAAGCAGACGTACTCTTGGGTTTACTGAAGGACTTTGCGAAACTAAATAGCATCTCATTCATATTTCTTCCTAATATTTTCAGCTATGTTGGATTTTTGGGGGGTTTTTTCCACCCCTCCATTGTTTTTTTTTTTTTTGTTTTGTTTTGTTTTGTTTTTCAAAGTAGGATCTTGTTCAGCCCAGGCTGACCTGGAATTCACTCTGTAGTCTCAGGCTGGCCTTGAACTCATGGCGATCCTCCTACCTCTGCCTCCTGTGTACTGGGACTAAAGGCATGTGCCACATCCCCGGCCTGAAATGTTTTGTATAAATACTTTTTATTGATTTATTTTAGAGAGAAAGACAGAGATAGAAACACACACACACACAGAGGCATAGAGAGTCACAGCAAATGAACTCCAGACACGTGTACCACACTGTGATCTGTGGATGCCAGAGCTGCAGGCTTTGCAGGCAAGCTCCCTGAGCCTCTGAGCCTCTGAACCATCTCCCCAGCCCCTGAAACGCTTGTTGTTGTTCAAGGAAATTTACCATCACTTTGTAGGCTGGTGTGTTCGTGGGGAGCTGAAGGACTGTAGGAGCAGCCGCTTACTCCTCGGTGTCACCTAAGTCACAGGAGAGCTGGATTTGTTTGCTTAGTGCAACAGAATGTTTCTGGCCTCGAGAGTAGTTCTGTTTCCGACATGACTGGCATTTTAAAACAAAAGACAATCAGGACAATAAAAACTATTTAAAGTAAGGGGCTGTCTCTGAACACCAAGGTACAGCATTTGGGTAACACCCGCGCACGCACGCACACACACGTACGCGCGCGCGCACACACACACACACACACACACGTGTGCATACACCCAGCCTGCCTTCGCTTGTCATGATTTATTGCCTGCTCTTGCAGGACAGGCTGATGATGGATGGATAGCTTGACACGAGACTGCAGGATGGAGGTGAAAAGACAGGTAAATAAACGCTCTTCTATTTGGACACGACCTGTCACTACGTTAGGAGACTGGAGTAGGAAAGAGTGTAGGAATGAGAGCAATCCAGTGAGAGCCAAGACCTGCATTTCATTCTAGGGATGAATGAGATCTGTAGCAATTTGCAAATAGCACATAATTAGGGACAGTTTTTGTAATGCAAGAAATAAACCCTCCAATTATATAGAGACGTGATTGTAGATAATGACAGTGATCCGCTGGGAAGAGATTAAAGGACTGAAGCCAGTTCCCATCCCGTTCAGATACCGAGCTTGTCTGCATGGCCGGGAGGGAGGGTGCTGAAGAAAGTCTGGATTCTTTAGGCTCCCTGGAGCTTTGTGAAATGCTGTCCCTGTCAAGTCCTCAGCAGGCCAGCGGAACAGAGCAGAGGAAGGAGAGACTTCTGGCTGGGGCAGCTTCCTGAGACCCAGGCAGAGGTTTGAGAACTCTCAGCACTCATCCGAAAGCGTCTTTCAGTCTCAAGTCCGTCTCTCCCTTTCCTCCTTCTGACCTCCCCTCCTTTCATTTTCCTGGCATAATCTGGGACCCCACTGATGGCTGTGGGCTCCTTCCTGAGAAATGTCTGAAGAAGGAAGGGGTCATCAGGTCCGTGGAGCTGATGGAGAGGCTTATTGATTGATTGGGTGTTGGATGGTTAAAGGTGGAGATTTCTGTTGTGTATCACTGTCTCTTTTCTTTGTCCTCTCTTCTCCTTCCTTTATTTCTTTTTCTTTTTTCCCTCTTGATGGGGGAAAAATGGAGGGCAAGAGACGAAGGAAAGGGAAAAGGAACAGATGCAAAGCCAGCAGAGATGCTCTTCGATAGTAGGGTTGTATGTTTTTAATGGAGAGCAGGCCTGCAGGCCTGGCCCGGTCTGCGGTTGATCACCTCACTCTCGGCTCAGCTGCAAGGTGTCAATGTGGGATCTCCTGCTCTGTCCTCACAGACCTGCATCTAGTAACACAAGCCCCGGAGGAGTTGCCAAAACAAAGCCAAGTGTCACAGGCTTTAACTGAATCAGGAAGGATGCACTTCCCATCACTCCTGGGAGTGATATGGAGTCATATTGTCTACAGTGGGCGTGGGGAAACCTCCAGACGGCCTACGAAGATTGAATTCAGATCATTCAAAATACAGTCCAATGTATAAATAATCCTGGAGGCAAGCAGCTGAGGCTGACCTCAAGGGTCTTCCTCCATCGAGCCCCACCTTATTCTTTTTTCATTGTTTTTAACTTTTATTTGACAACGGCCATAAATATAAACAATGTACCACGAACATAATCCACTCCCAGCACCCCTTATCCCTCTTCCCAGGTCCCCTCCACTGAACCCCTGTTTCCCTCAACTAGTCTCTCTTCTATTTTGGTGTCATCCCCCCGCATTATGCAGGCCTTGTGCAGGCCATGATAGCCTCTGTGAGGCCATGAATGCCAAGGCCACTCTGTGTCTGGATGACAGCATTGTAAGTACCCCCCATTGTCTCTTACAGTCTTTCCCCACCTCTGGCTCTGTGGATCCTGAGCCTTGGAGGGTGGAAAGAGATATCTCACTTAGTGCTAAGCACTCCCCTGGCATGACCTCTCAGCACTAGGGTGAGTTCTGAATCGCCCCAGTGCTCACCACCATCTGAAAGAGAAGCTTCTCCAGCCAAGAGCGAGAATAGCATCGATACACGGGGACATACATAAACATGAGGGTTTACAGGGCAGATTGTCTCCACCTTATTCTCTGAAACAAGTTCTCATGGACCGCAGAGCTCACCTTCCCCGCCCCCACCTCCAGAGCTGTGCTTGGCATTGTACATGGATCCTGGGGTCTTAACCCGGGTCCTCATCCTTGTGCTGTGAACACTTTACCCACTGAGCTCCTCGTCAAGTGCAGGTTGGCATCAGAGGGGATTCTGCTTACACTAAGTAAAATACAAAGCAAGGCCTTAGTCCGTAAGGCTTCTGGTTTGCCCCATGCCAGGATTTAAAGCCTTGAGCAGTTTTGGCTCCCTCCCCAGCCCACACCAAGCGCCTGTGTCTTTTGCCTTCTCTTGAGAAAGCAAGAAACATCCATGGGAGCCTTTGGACGTGCTTGGAAGGCAGTGTTTGAAGGACTCACAGGCATTCTCAGTGCCCTGCATCAGGCTTGGAAACAGGGACGTAGCTCTACCCCTCCGCTTCCTTCCTGCTGTCATTTGTATACACACATCTCTTTTCCCTGAATTCTGCATTTCTTTCAGAATAGAAACCATATTTTATTATACATTTACTATTCACTGACTCATTATTCATTCAACAAATATTCGTGAACGCTCCTCTATGTCAGGAAGCACACGTATGAACATGCATGCATCATTGATCTAGGCCACACCACACAGAATGTGCCTGCTCTCATCTGATCTCAGAAGCTAAGCAAGGTCGGGCCTGGATGGGAGCACACTTAGATGAAACATTTCATTTGACCTGTCTGACTGGCTTCTTGATGTCTGTCCCTGCTGCAATCCCCAGGCTGACACACCGACAGGTTTGAGAAATGTTATTTATGTAGTTGATTCAGGAGTGTGCACCAAGTACTATTCTGGAGGCTTTCTATGTACACATGAAAAATTTATAAAGTATAATATTTTTAATCATCTTTAGTGAATGGTTGTAGTAAATACCATTGATTCAAATCTGTCAAGCAGGAAGGTGGCATGCTTTTTACTTAAAGTATTATGACAGCCTTGCTTTACTAGGAGAAATTAAAAACTGGAAGTTAGGAAAGTTTTACCAATTAAATGACAGCTGAAGTTTGAATAGAGGTCTCCCTGGGAATGAAGACCACAGACTGCTCACTGTCATTTATTACCTCTGACACCTTCTTGAAACATCCATGAATTCCATGAAGCATATCTCTAATTTAGCAGTAAACTTCTCTCTCACTGCCCCAATGTACCTAATCATTTTAAAAATATTTATTTACTTATTGGCAAATAGAGAGGGAGAGGGAAGAGAGAGAGAGAGAGAAAGAGAGAAAGAGAGAGAGAGAGAGAGAGAGAGAGAGAGAGAGAGAGAGAGAGAGAGAGAATACGGGTGCCCCAAGGCCTCTTGCCATTACAAACTCTGGATACATGTGCTACTTTGTGTATCTGACTTAAAGTGGTACTGGGGAATCGAGGCCATTAGGCTTTGCAAGCAAGCACCTTTAACCACTGAGCCATCTCTCCAGCCCTTACCTTAACTTTTGACAAAAGAAGCCTAACAGCCCAAGTTCAAAATAAACTCAGGTTTGACACTGTCAATAACCACTGGCCCTTTGCAGTAAAATCTGCACATTCATCTCTCTTTCCACGATGTGATAATTACGCTTCTACCATCTTAGCTCCCAGGGAAAAGAGCACATGCTTGCAGAGCTTCACAGGGAGACTCCTTGACATCGCGCTCCTGGGCTTCAGACAGGTAATCATCCAGGGGACGAGAGTCACCTCTGAGATGCTCAGATGGGGATCCTTGTCTTGTACACAATAAGCTCTTTGAACTTGAAACATTCAGAATTCTCTCTCAAGTGCCTTGAAGTATAAACATCACCAGGAGAGCTTTGTCTCATTGTTCTTGCATATATACGATACCTATGCTTTGCTTTTGTTTCTGAAACATTTGTGCTGCATGTCCTTGCAACCACAATGGGGCCCTTTTCATCTTGAGGTATTATCTGTAGTGAGAGCAGATTCAGCCAAAAACTAGGCGTGTTGTCAACAGTCTGAACAGAAGCTCCCAAAGCTTGGTTGCTAGGTTATCCACACAATGCAAAATACCCACATAGGGCTTATCACTAGGAGATAATAAAAGGCCAAGGTGATGGAGAAAAAAATAACTGTCAGTAAGAAAAAAATAATTCCAGTAAGAGGTGGTCTCTGAGGTCACTCTCAGCACGCATCGTCATCGTCGCTCGTTTGAAAGGTTAAAGTCCATATGCAGAAACAGACAGTACCCCCACCGCCCCCCCAGCCCCTGAAACAATAACTCGTGGAGACAGGACAGCGCCAGAAAGACAAAGCCTGTTCAGCTGTGTTTCCTGACAGTTCTGGCCCAGCTCACTTCCACCTCAAACAGAGAACGGAGTTTCTGAAAGAATAATTTTACCAGTGATGTCATGATGGATGGCTCCTTTCCAATGGCTCCATGGCTTATCTTTGGGGACAGAGAGTTAGGGGAGATAACAGGCTGTGAACTGTTGTCACAGTTTGATGAGGTGTAAGCATGCAGAACCTGCATTTTGTCTTCCAAGCCCTGCCTGAATGTCATTCCCATAATAAAACACATCTCAACTTTAATTGTGAATGTAGTTTTAAAACACATTGATTTGCGTAGACTTATAAAGTATTATATTTATGAATTACTCAACACACACCCCTATAAAATATGTAGAAGCAGTCCCATTTTGCAGTTAAGAAAACTGAACACTGAAAGCCTAATGTGACATGTGTAGGTCCCATGTCAAAAAAATGGTAACTCTCTCAAACCTGACCCCAGTCTACCTTTGGCATTTGAGAAAGAGAAAAAAGACAGAGCGGTGTGTCTTCTTCTTCAAGCCTCCTGCCTCTGCAAATGAACTCCACCAATTTGCGTCTGGCCTTGCATGGATACTGGGAAACAGCCCAGGTGAGGAGGCTTTGTAAGCAAGCACCTTTAACTGTTGAAGCATCGCCCCAGCCCTGTTGATAATTTTTTAAATTATTTTAACTTTTAAGGAAAGTTGATAAGAACAAGACCCTTCTCAATAGATTCAGAGATAAGCTTTGTCATAGGATGCCATCAGCTTGACAATTGTTCATAATTAACTGTGTATAGTTAATTTTGTCAGTAAAGTTAAGTAGGTTATTCTGTAAACCATCCCCAAACAGCCTGCTTTCAGATATTCTTAGCGCTCCCTTCCCAAACTGGAGGGGATGCCTCGGTGGGAGTTTGCAGCCAGCTTACAGGAAGTACAGAGCACACCCCTTGGGAGTATCCACGCTTACTGAAGCAGGTGTGAATATCTATTATAAGCCAGTAAGAAGCAAGAGTAATATGAAACAGGAAAGAGCCAAGAAATGTTAAATCAATAGCAAGAGCTTTAAGTTCTAGGCTGGGTTTGTGTTTCGGACCTAGAAATAGAAGCAGAGTGAACGTATTAATAGCTGGGGACAGTTCTGATTTGGTCATGTTATATGTACTGTAAGAAAGGAACCCCAGCCTGGGGTCTTTCACTGAGGGCTTCAGTGCCCGGATGTGTCTAGTCTGTCATGTCTTCATTCACCCTGCAAATACAGTGCTTGTCAATTTTTGTGTGTCAATACAAGGATAGACAATGACATGCTCTGGGTCAAAGAGGCTAGGACCTGCTAGTGGACCCCAGGAAGAACCCGGGTTGTCTCCACAACTTCTCTATAAAGGACCATTAAGTACTGAGTTAAGGCATTAAACACACCAAGGCTGTAAAGTCCATCCACCTGGGTCTGTCTTCCTTGGCTGGTACCTGCTGCTCCTCCGTGCTCTGTGTTCAAGGAAAATGCCACGCAAAACTGCGAGAAACCTGGGTCCTAGGACAGCCTAGGGAAACAGCCGAAAGTTCTATTATTCTAGATACAGCAATATTCTGAGATATGGGTGTTTAAAATGTTAGATTGCCTTCCAATGACAGTGAAATCTCAAGGTCCAAATGAAGCAAAATGAAATAATTGAGCTTTTCTACTTCCTCACTCCATCTGTCTTTGTTATCTTAGTCTTGTCTTTGATCAGTCTTTACTTAAAAAGCAAAATTTAATAACCCACTGTGTGTGTGTGTGTGTGTGTGTGTGTGTGTGTGTGTGTGTGTGTGTGTAGTTCTATGAGGCAGTCTTAATCTATAGACCATGCTGGCTTAACCTTCTTGCTTCTGTCTCCCAACTTCTGGGATTATAATCATGTGCCACCAAACCATGTCTAAGAATCCATCTCAACATCTATCACATTCAGCCAATATTTGCTGATATATTATTGATCTTAAGAACAATTGTGACTCATACTGATCATGCGGTTGGTACAATTCTATGAATTGAATGCTAACTACATGACAATATCCTCTTTCAGGTACAAGATGGCCTAGTAAAGTCTTTGCAACTGTACTCACAAATCCATGAAACTTCAAGCACCAAGCGTTGTAGTTCTTAAAAAGAATGGTTTTGGTAGGCGTGGCCATACATGCCTGTCTTCCAGCACTTAGAAGACAGGCAGGAGGCTCAAGGAAGAGTGTGAGGCCTGCACTCCACAGGGAGATCCTGTCTTTATTCATTAATTTATTTGTAAGGAAGAGAGAGAGAGAGAAAGAGAGAGAGAGAGAGAGAGAGAGAGAGAGAGAGAGAGAGAGAGAGAGGAAGTAGGTGTGCCAGGGCCTCCAGGTGCATGCACCACTTTGTGCACCTGGCTTTAGTGGGTACTGGGAAATTGAACCTGGGCCATAGGCTTGGCAAGCAAACACCTGAATTGCTGAGCCATGTCCTTAGCCTGATCCTGTCTTATTTTGTTTTTTTAAACTTCTCATTGATAGCTTGTAGCTTTATAGACCATAAACCATTATGATTCCCTCCCACCCTCCTCCATATTTCTTCTCCTTCTCAACTAGTCTCTGTTTTGTTTTGGTGTCATCATCTTTTCCTCCCATTATGTGTAGGTATTATCAAAAACTATGAAATCATGAATATCAATGCCATTTTTCATCTGAAAGTTTGCATTGTTGTAAGCAGTCCTATCCTTCCTTTGGCTTATCTTGGGGGTTTTTTTGTTATTTATTTATTTATTTTTAATTTAAGCTGGGCACTGTGGCGCATGCCTTTACTTCCAGCCCTCCGGAGGCAGAGGTAGGAGGATCACCATGAGTTCAAGGGCACCCAGAGACTGCTGTTCATGGAAGTGTGGCTGGCTCCAGACTTCAGAAGACAAAGACTTCAGATGGTTCATACTTCCAAGACAGGAGGCAGACAGGGTACCATGGCTTAGGAAAATGTATGTAAAAATGTATATGTTAATTTGTTTTTAATTAACAAATGATAATTATGCACAGTTATGGCATAAAAGTGATACTTGGTCTATAAACTACTTAACATATGTAGTTAAAAATCTCAGATTTTATTTAATTATTCAGTTATTCACCCAACATGCTTTAGTAAATAACTTGAATAGATCGGGTGCAAGGGAGAAATAACAATTTGAGGACAAAAATGAGTTTAAATAAAAACTGACTTGCTTCCAGTGAGCCCTTGCCCTGCCTGAGTCCCGAGTCCTGACGGTCCTGTGGAGGGCTGGTCCTCCTCACTCACAGCGTATGTTTCACTGATCAGCCCAGAGACACTATTCTGTCAGCATGAAGGAAGGAGGCCTTTTATGCAGAATAGGCATATCTTCACACACAAAAAATAGGCTTGTGTTTTTTATAGCACAAAACTGCGTTCGAGCATCAGGTTCTGGATCTCTAAAAGATCCACCAGCCTGTATAGAAGCGTAAGCTGGGACAGAAGGGCAAGTGGGGAGAAGAGGAAACACACAGACTGGTGGGGTTCCTTTAATAAGTTTTGGAAGTCATAGGTTAAAGACTTACCATGTCTGTGCGCTTATTATTTACTTATTTTTCCACTAAATTTGTTTTAACTCATTTCCTTCTGGTGGATACTAAAATAGTGAATCGCTATTAAAAGACCTTTCCTTGGGCTGGAGAGATGGCTTAGCGCTTAAGGTGGCTGCCTGCAAAGCTTAATGAAAGCTTAATGACTCAAGTTCAATTCCTCAGTACCTACCAGGTGCACAGATTGGCTCATGGATCTGGAATTCAATCATGGAGGCAGGAGGCCCTGGTGTACCCATTCCCTCTCTTTCTATCTCTTGTTCTCTCTGTCTCTTTCTGCTTGCAAATTAATTAATTAATTAATTAAATGTTTTTAAAAAGATCTTTCCTTAAGTCATCCAAAGGTCAGCCTCCACCTGTTAAGTCATGTGGGCCATGTGCATCCAGAATAAAGTGAGCAAAAATGGTCATTCACCTCTGTGATCTCCCCTCCAAAAGCCTCTAACCCCAGTCTGAGCATGAGCGTACCTGACAGACGCCCATGGAGGACTATTCTTCAAGAAAAGGTTTAACAAGTAACAAATACGCTTTAGAATAGCCAAGGCTCAACAAGGGAAGTTCGTAAAGCTGTGAAAGCCACGAGGACCCCGAGACACAACTCCATGTAAATGTGGTTTCCTGCATGGAATTTAGGGGCCACTGGTAAAATCCAAGGAGATATGGATTTACCAGCCTTTAGTAAATATTAATGTGTCGATACGGAGTCATCAATTTGAACAAATATAACCCTATAAGTTTATGGTTTGTTTCAATGAAAACTTTGAACATGGTAAGTCTGATGCTATGCTTGTACTTGAAAAATTCCTCTAGAAATTGTGAGAGTATCTGAAATTCTGATAGTTTGTAAAGTGTCATCTTTCCTTTAGGTTCTGTCTAAATGACAATCAGAAATGGGAAGTGGATAGGGCTCAGGGAGTTTGTCTTTCTGTCAAGTATATCCTAATCAAAAAAAAATCAAGATGAGGGTCTCCTTTTACACAGAAGACAAAGAGTATAGGAGGAGAAAACCCACTCAGTTCCCCACTATAAAATACCACTCACTCTAGCCTTTTAAAAATTTTCATTGACCATTTTTTAGGGCCAGAGAGAGATGGCTCAGCAGTTAAACATTTTATTGATAATTTTTGTGAAGGTATAGAATGTGTTTGCCTCTTATTCACTTCCCATTCGCTTCCCTCCTTTCCCGCTCCTCCCGCCTTCTCCTCATCTCACCTTCCTTCTCCCTGGCTGCCCTGAGAGTCCTGAGGAGATCAGCCATTCAGATTCTTAGTTTAAACTTTTTATCACAGAATTTCCCAGGTCACTTCCTGTCTTCAGTGTTTTCAAATTTTCAAAGCCTGGGAAATGGTTGATGGAAGGACGTGCTGAAACTTAACTGAGCAATTCTCCAATGCTGACATGTCACACAGGGTCATTTCCACCAGAGGAGTCACCTCCCAACCTCCTAGCGCTGAGGTGATGATGTGGTGTATTTAGTCCTTGGGAAAACACTGGGTGCCTGAACTCCTGACCTGCGCCTCCTGCCAGGGCCCAGGAGGCCTTCCAGAGTCCCAGCTCAGCACTCGGGGGTCTGCAAAGCAGACTCCTTGCAGCTCCGAAGCAGCCAGACCTCATCTGTCTCTTTCTACTTTTCCAGATCCCTTACTCTAAAACCAAACTCAGCTGGCCTTGGAGGCTTAAAATGCCTCCTGTTTGCTCAGAAAAGAGAGAGCCAAGATCGCTGATGTGAATATTATGCATCATGTATCTTAAAAATGAAATCTCCTTACGGGCAGAAACTCTAAACAGGTGAGGGAGGCGATGCTAGACCGTAAACCATAGACTGCAATCAATGTCAAGGTGGAGGGGACGTGGTACTTGATGTCACCAAGTTCATCTCTGAAGCTTGTCAGTTTCTCCAAGGAGACGAATGCTGCGTCTTCTCTCTTCTCTCTCTTTCTGTATGTGTGTATTTAAACCAGAAGTGATTTAATGGAACTTGCTTTGCTTCTTTTCAAATATTTATTTTTATTTTGTAACAGGTTAAACTTTAGGTCTCCACATCCTTGCTCCCACCCCTCTTTCCCTGAGGGATGCTGCTATTCCCTGTGGGGTCATGAGGGCCTCGTTCTAAGTGGGGGACTGTGTCTAGGGTGTTTCTACCCACCCTGTGGCTCTTACAACCCCCCTCCCTTCCATCATGTTCTCTGAGCCACGGTGGGCCTGATGGCAGTCTGATTTAGTGTCGACTTTTCTGTGGCCTCTGAGTTTCTGCTTTGATGGGTCAAAACTGGTCACGTCGGTGGCCATCTCCCTGGTGCGGGTTGTCTTGATTTTTCTGCGAAAGTCAACCTCAATATTGGTCTTGGTACAGTGAGAGACAAAAAAAGAAGTGGACTTACCAATTTAAAAATTGAAAAAAAAGTTATGTAGCAAATCCTGGGGAGACTGGAGGACCAAATATGTAGGAGCGCCCGATACCAACTCATTGGCAGAATGTACGTCAGGAGGGTGAAAAGCATGAGTAATGTTCTTGTCAGAAAGGACGTTCTGGACTATTCCATACAAACAAGCAACAGAAGGAGGCTGGAGCCCTGCCGAGCCGCCCCATGAGTCAACATCTGTGAGGTCAGCCCCTGCCGGCACACAGGCGGTGCCTGTCTTGTGAAGCGGTCCACACAGACAGCCAATGGCCCATCCGAAGCAGGAATGAAGAACCCCCCAAAGGTGAAATAAGCACGTGTGCTCCTGGGTCCCCTGCGATCCACTCTGCTGTCTTGTGAGCCAAGGTGCAGGCAGGAACAAATGTGATGTCAGTGTCCCCTAGTACATGCATCTAGCTGCTTTGGGTCAGTCCTGTGAACCTTGTGAAACATTTCAGAGCGAGGGAGTGTCAGGGTATTTTGTGTCGCTGCAACAGAAACTTTATGGGAGGTACTGGATCAAGAAAAGAGGTTTACTTCACTCAAATTTTGGTGGCTACAAAGTCGAAATAGTATATCAATTCTGTGAAGGGCCTCCTAATTGTGTGACAGGGTAGGGAAGTTGAAAGTGTGGCTGAGGGGTTAGGTGCATGGGTGCCCTCATTGTCATTCCAAGGAGAGCTGTGTCAATCCCATTGGAAGAGGCTGCTCCTTCCTTGCACTGAGCCCCACTTCTTAAAGGGCCATCACCTCTCAAAACTACCACCAGGGTTCTAGTACAGGGGTCCTCAGGGGGTTCACTGAAACTTAGCTACAAGACGCCAGGGCCTTACCACATATTGGGGCTTTTTATAGCTAGACATAATTTTTTAAAATATTTATTTTCAAGGAGAGAGAGAGAGAGAGAGAGAGAGAGAGAGAGAGAGAGAGAGAGAGAGAGAGACTGAGAATGGGCACACCAGGGCCTCCAGCTGCTGCAGAGGAACTCCAGGTGCATGAACCATTTGTGCACTTTGTGCATCTAACTTTACATGGGTGCTGGGGAATCCAACCTGGGTCATCGTTAGGCTTTGCAAGCAAACACCTTAACCTTTGAGCCACCTCTCTAGCCCTAGACATGTTTTGTTTTATTTTTAAACCGGCCTTGTTTATTCCAGTAGGGCTTATTTGTATGTCGACAGACCTCTGTCTGTCACTGGAGAATTTGAAGATCTGGAAAGTCCATCATCCCTTTTCCTTCTGGTCACACATTCTGTGTTTAAATAAATCAAACTCAGACAACTTGTCATTTATCTTGTGAAGCTTGGTTTCCCTTGCAGTGCTGAAGTTTCTCTTTCTTCATGGGAAATCAGCCTGGACATTTAAGAGCCTGTGTGATTCACAGTCTACCTCGAACTCGAGCTCAGTTCGATAAATCAGGCTGTCCATCCAGTTTAGCAATGGAGAGAAGCATTTCTTTCTATTTAACTTTTCAGAAAAAAAATCAATTCATTAGTTCTTAAATCACCATGTCTACTTTGTCAATATTTATGTTATTCACAAGGCTTCCATGGGATCGTGGCCTGTTCAGTAGTCTAAATTGAATAGTTGAATAAAGTAGAAAACGATGGAGACAAAGTTAGGATTCATACACAGTGTTAGAGAATGCAAATGTTTGTTAAAGGTACAAGTCCAGGGCTGGAGAGATTGCTCAGTGGTTAAGGCACTTGCCTGCAAAGCCTAATGACCAGAGTTTGATTCCCCATTACCCATTTAAAGCCAGATGCACAAACCGGTGCATGCATCTGGAGTCTGTTTGTAGTGGCTAGAGGCCCTGGCATAACCATTCTCTCTATGTCTCTCTCTCTCTTCTATCTCCGCTTGCAAATAAAAATGTTTAAAAATACAAATCCAGGGCTGGAGGGATGGCTCAGTTGATAAAGTGCTTTCCACTCAAGCATGAGGACCCGAGTTCAGATCCGCAGCTCCCATGTGAAAGTCAGGCTGGCAGTGTGCCTGTAATCCCAGTGCTGAGAAGCAGAGACAAAAGAATGACCAAAACTTGCTGGCAAACTAGTGTAGCCAAATCAGTGAGCTCCAGACTCGGTGAGAGACCCTGTCTCCAAAAAAATTCACAAGGAGGGAGTGATTGAGGAAGACACTGACATTAGCCTCTGGCTTCCACAAGCACTCATGCACACACATACAAAGACACACACACACCATACATACATACACACCCCAAAATATAAAATTCCAGTGCAAGCTTCTCAAAGGTGAATCCTCACGCCAGTGTGAGCGAGCTACACCGTGCGCAAGCTAGCTGGGGTCCAGGGGAGTCTAGTACCCTGGCCTTGTTTCTGGTTGCTTGGGTTGGGGACAGGGGACTTGTGCAGAGAGCAGGTCATAGGAGGCCAGATAAAACAAGTATAATGAGGAAGAATGCTCTGGCCTCAGAACTTCACAGGTCTGTGTCTGAGCCCTAGAAGGTCGACATGATATTGCCAGGTGGAAACGCACACCTTGCCTGGAGATTTCAGCCCATGTGATGTGTCCCCTCTGGTGGGCAATCTTGGCACAAAGGCACGGCTGCATGTGCCAGTGACTGGAGAGAGAATGTGTGAGGAGTCAGGTATCACTGGCCCAGGCAATGAAGGAGTGGACGTGGGGTGGCAGGAGTCATGGTAGCACACATGTCCTTCCTCTCAGGTAGGAGACCCTGCTTACGTTACCAGACTGCTTTGGATGTCACTTAATGAGCAAGTCTACCCTAAGGTGACTCTCATGGGGAGCTACTTCTCTGCCTGCCAGACCAACACTCTAAACTATCCAGTGGTTTCAGTTCAGAAACTGGAAGTACCAAGTTCCTTGTACTGTGCCACAGGTGCCTGAGCCCATGTGGGACAGGAGGGAGAGCCACCCGTGGGCGCAGTGTGAGACCTGAGGTCTCCCCTGACTGTAGGCTGAGTGGCTTTCCACCAGCATCTCTTACTCCTTCCCCTGAACAGTCAACCTCCCAGGATGACGCTTCTTCTGTGAACAGTAAGTGAAAAGGTAGTGGGGTTGACCCACCGAAGGGACGCTTAGAGTGTGTCTCAAAGAAGGGACTGTCTCTATGTCCTGCTCAGATTTTCACCCACGTAGTTAACCTTGCACAAGAGTCGGGGGTTTCTGATGACAATTCATTATGCAGTCCCTCCTTCCTCTGACCTCAGAATCTCAATACTGAATGAGAAGAAGCTTCAAGACCCAGGGATGCCCAACTGTCCTAACACGGGCCTCCTTTGCAGAGCTGCTTTATTTTATTTTATTTTTTTGGTTTTTTGAGGTAGGGTCTCACTCTAGCCCAGGCTGACCTGGAATTCACTATGTAGTCTCAAGCTGGCCTCAAACTCACAGCGATCCTCCTACCTCTGCCTCCCGAGTGCTGGGATTAAAGGCGTGCGCCACCATGCCCGGCCAAGGTGCAGAGCTGCTTTCTGCCCTGGTGCTTCTGAGTTGTTTGGCAGAGGCCCTTAATGGTGCCTCTGTTGGATATTTAGAGTGGTGCATGGATTCACCATTAGCTATTGGACAGGAAGGAGACAAAACCTAAGTAGAAACACTGTCAGATTTGATTCCAATCCACTGCTCTGCGACTGGAGACATTCTGGGTCGTTGTGCTTCAACTGGTTAAGTAAAGACATTAGCACTCTCTCCTCTCCCTCAGCATCACCTCGATGTCAGGCGGTCTGTGGCTCCAGTTTAACAGTGCCCTGACATTCATCCATTTGTCCATTTTAGCTCAGTTTAGTGCTGGAATTGCCATGCGCTACTGGTACATGATAACATTTCTTTAAACACGGAGCTATGGTCTATTAACTTTTTGCTGTGTGTGTACGGTGTGTGTGTGCATGTATGCAAGGTGTATGCAAGTGTGTGCAGACGCTTGTGACCCATGCATATGCATGCAGAGACCTACTCCATCCCTCTTTGGCACTATTTCCCTGAGATAGAGTCTCTCACTGAACCGAGAGCTCCCTGTTTGTCAGTTTGGCTGACTGACCTGTTGTCTAGCGATCCTCTTGTCTCCACCCCCCACCCCTCAGCAATGGCATCACAGGTGTGTGTGGCCATGCCTGGCTTTTTATGTGGGCACTGGGGATTGAACTCGGGTTCCCCTGATGAACCCATGCACGGCCTCAGCCCCTGTACTGTGGCCTGTTAACCCTGCATTCCAGTCTTAAATTTAAATTCCAGTCTCTGTTCTCTGAAAAAGAAAGTCAAAGCGTAAGCGCCATCCTCGTCGGGGGTAGAGTGCTACCCTCTATTTCAATTGGTGTTCATTTCTTTCACTTCTCTTCAGGTGTGCTCAGCAACGGCATATGGCAGGTACCTCGTCCTGGGCTCCCTTGAAAGCAGAGCACACCCACGCTGCTGGCAAGCAGGTTATGGGAAAGATGCACCTCTCAGGCATCTACTTGGTTGCTTAGCAACTGAGTGCTTTTGCTGCTTGAATCTCATCCCATGCAACTTTCACATCAACCTTGAAAGGACAACGGGAGAGCTTAAATGGCATTACTGTAAGCAATTCACAGATAGCCACTCAGAACTAAGCACCAAGGATGTGCCCAGCACACTATTTCATGAATGAAGAAGCTGAGAGGCTTGACCATGGTCAAAGCCCTGGCCATCCAGTGTCACTCCGCACTCCTGCCGTGAAGCTTTACCATCCCCTTGACTCATGGGACCGTGTTTTTGATTACAGAAGACACTGCGGCTTGATGTCCCAGACGAGTCTACTTTACTATCTGGCCATAGACTGTCAACCACTCTTGAATCTGTGTGGCCTGCAGGGACCATATTTGGTGTCATGTCTTCCTGTTCCAAAAAGCTAGTGGTGGATCCAGACTTGGAATCCATCCATATGCATCAAAAGTCCACAAGCCTCCATGGCTCAGACCTCGAAGGCGGGCTGTGTGCTCACACTCCTAGGTGATTTGAAACAGCAAAGGGCCAGCAGAGGGCGGGAAGCCCAGTCCAGTTCCACAGATGCTAGTGGACTTCAAATCAGGTGTCCTAAAGGAGAGGAGTCTCCTGGAAGACACTGGAGTCTCTTGCTCAAGGAGCACGTGCGGGAGCCCTGAAGTCCTGGAAAAGGTATGACTGGTAAAATATCAAAATAATGCGAGTACGGTATGCGTTCTGTCTTGCCCATGACTTTAATGCAGTAAAAAATAGGATCTAGTGTTTATTCCTTAACCTCCTTCACTCTCTGAAATAACACACCAGGGTTTCTACCTAAAACAATAGTTAGTATGTGCTTACTGTTTTCCTACACTGTTTATATTCTTTCCTGTTGGTTATTTTATCTTTCTAGGCATCTTTAAAACATTGTATTTTCTCCACAGTTCTCTTTGTCCTACTAGATAGATGGCCAGTTTTGCCCTTTCTCTAGTTTTCTTTAGATTATTCAATCATTGCTAATTTATGATTCTTTCCAAACATATGGAGTGACAGGAAGGAAACGGGTGAAAGAGGAAAGCTGTCAATACATCTGTCCTGTATCCCGTGAAGGACAGTCCAGCAAGAAGAGCAACCTTCCTCTGCCCTGGAGATTCTTCTAACACTAGCCTTTAGATGAAAGCACAGACTGATAAGACATGAGATTTATAGCCAGCTTTCCAGACTCCAGAACCTTTCTGCCTCTCACCTGCCTGTCACTGATCTGATTAGCTCTTTCTAGAAGTTATTAGAAAATGACTGAAATCACGAG
The DNA here is from genome assembly GCA_004024765.1 of Zapus hudsonius. Taxonomy (NCBI): domain Eukaryota; kingdom Metazoa; phylum Chordata; class Mammalia; order Rodentia; family Dipodidae; genus Zapus; species Zapus hudsonius. The sequence continues at coordinate 28,081 of PVHP010022135.1, forward strand.
GTGTTGACAAGTACAGGGTTTCTTATAAAATCAAACATATACTTTCCATAGAGCCAACAGCCCACTCCCAATCTCACCAGGAGTAATGAAAACTGTTGGTACAGAAACAAACATGAATGTTTATAGCAGCTTTGTTTGTACTGAGAACTAGAAATAAAATAATTACCACTCCGCAGTGAGTGGTACCACAAGCTGTGATCCACCCAGACAGCAGCGGCTACCCAGGAGGGTCAGAAGTTATTAGTTATGCCAGAGACCCCGGATGGAGCTCCCAGTTGCCCTACACTGGGTGAAACAAGACAGGCTCCAGAGACTGCATGTTCTATGGTTGAATTTACATGGCATTTAGAATAGGAAAGAGAATTGGTTGTCATGGTTGACTATAAAGGGCTGTCATGGTTTGATCCAGGTGTCCCCCACAAACAATTGAATGTGTTCTGATAGATGATCCTCAGCTGATGGCAGTTTGGGTTTTACAACCTCGATGAAGCTGTGTTGTTGGGGGCGGGCTTATGGGGGTTATAAGCCAGCTTCCCCTTGCCAGTGTTTGGCACACCTTCCTGCCGCTGTTTGCAGTGCTGTGGCAGAGGTGATGTCCAGCCCTCTGCTCATGCCATCGTTTTCCCTGCCAGGATGGAGTCTCC